>VZRO01001733.1:189830-239589 GCA_013397915.1 Daphoenositta chrysoptera
CCCCCAGGGATGGGACGTGCCAGGGATAGGACCACACCAGGGATGGGACCCTCCAGGGATGGGACCCTCCAGGGATGGGACCTGGCCAGCCTGAGCCCACTGTGGCTGCACTGGCCCTGCCCCAGACCAGCGTGCCCAACCTGCCTCTCCCCAGGACAACGAGGACAGGCAGTGACACTGAATTACTGCACAGTGGTCCACAGGGACAAGGGACATTTCAGAGTATGCTGCCAAAGCAGGAAATATGAAATAGAAAATAGTTTAAGATCTCCTATGGAAAGAGTATATCCACAGGTATGGAGCACTTTCAGTTATTTTTAGCTGTTCCATTTCCAAGCATACACCAAACTGTTTATTTGGTTTTTTCTAAAGAAAATACAATTGACCAACTGACTGAACAAGATTATTTTAGGAGTCTGCTTATCCTGCTAGAAGAGAATTGTGTCACAATGCATATAAGATTTTGATTTCATGCACATTACCACAAGTTTGTATAACAAGCAGTTCTTCAACCGTTTCTATTTTATATTAACTTATTGTACCTATTTACATACATGGATCCTGTGGAATTTTTGACTCTTCATTAAGATTAATTTTCTAATTTGAGCAAAAAGTAAGTCTTTGCATTATGCTGGAATTTTTTGTTTAACTTTCGATGAATTCATATTTTCCTTCATAATAAAAAGCTCAACAAATTTAATTATTTTGCTGTTTATTTAACTGCCTTTTAAAGTCTATTTGTCAAAATTACTCTGCTGTAATTACTTACCTTCCTCTTTACTAACACTAGGCAAAAATAATGTTTAAATACTAGCTTATATCAAAAGTCTAAACACCAATATATCATAATGAAAAACACAGGAATAACTTGAAAACATATCTGCGATTCTTCATCCTTTAGCATAAATTACAGAAAACGACAGAACAAAAATCCCATTAGTGTGTGTTTTCTATGACACCTAGGAGTGTAATCTGACAAGCAAGTGCAGAATCTAGAAAAGCATTATCAGCTGGATTTCTTGTCTGTGGTTTGATAACTACATTTCTTTCACCCTTCTAAAGTACAAACTCAGAACTCACACTAAATGTAATGTTCATCAAACATTTTCTTTAATTTTTTCCCTCACAAGTATGAAAATTTCAGTAACATGAGTAAATTTGTTTACATTTGTTTTTTATATAGGTTGGACTTAGAAATCAGAGTTTAACACAGTCTGGAACACAGGATGTCTCCAGTATTATCAGTAGTGCTGGATCTCATCTTAAATGCCCATGAGGCAAGGAAGAGAAATTCCATCAAAAATACAGAATACAGGATTTGTCTACTTAAAACCTCTTAAAATATAATCAAGCTGCTGCAATTAGAGCAAAGAACAATATGACTAGCTGTAAAGCTCATCTGCCCTTATGAGAGGACAAAAATTGAGCAGAAAATATCAATAGTGAGGCTGGAAAATAAAAAAAAAAAAAAACACCTTAAGACAGAACTGGATGGAATAATTCCATGGCCTCTATAAAAAGTCATTTCTGTTTTCACAGAGGGAGAACATTAGCCTGGAGTGGGGCAAATCTAGGAGTTTTACTTCATAAACCATTTCACATTTGCTGCACTGATTCAGCTAAAGTCAATGCATGCTGTTAGCACAAACAAAATGTTTTTTGGTGTTTTTTTCTCTGGTAAAAGTTAGGCACACTGGATTACAAATCCGATTTTCACTGCTTGTAGTTCTTTGCAGGGATACTAAACCTTGCAAATCAACTCCAGCACATGCACATTACGTTCACTCATGATTCACATCCTATTTTTAGCTATAAAATATAAGAATATAAATTGGAAATATCAAAAGCATCCAGTGGCTTTAGCTCTGCTGCCTTAAAAGTCAATCTTCTAATTCCCACTGGACAAAACCAAGTTAGTTAAATTCCAAGCAATTGCAAAAATCCACTCAAGTGTTATAGAGTGCATAGTTACTCACTAGATCAAAGGAGGTATTTAAAACAATCCTAAGGAGGAAGGGGTCAGTTTACTCTTTCATGAAAAGCAATGGAAAATACACACTGGTCCCTACTGCAGCAGAGAGATATCAGGTTCATGTTCATATTGTGCATTCTGGGGAAATGGCCCCTGTTTGACTAAATTTAGCAGCTCTTTCCTGTGAGCTACTTGTAAATGAAAACACAATCCCTGTATACAGACTCACAATTTCACTTTGTCTCAAACTTAAAGATCTTTATACAATTATTATTAAAGACCAGACACAAATATTCCCTATTTATAGTCCCCGATGTCTGTTTGATCAGTCGGGTTTTTCTACCTCTGGGAGACCAAACTAACACAACCTTACTGTATATATATGTAAGGGCACGATGGGCAATTGCCAGGAAATGCATTACCATGAACAGCTTTTCAAATTATTGCCACTGGTGGTTTTAACTGGAACTGGAACTCCTTCTTCTGGAATGTACATTTATAGGAGAAAGGGAAAGCACTGCTTTGTACCAGTCATCTTGGATTCTCTCTCTTCCAATTTCTAACTTGTAGAATCAATATTTCAGACAGAGATTTTCTCCAATGATATTCACTTCATTTACACTACTTAAGTATCTTTCAGGCATGTGTAACTATCAGAAAAAGTGCAAGATCAAAATTTAAATTTTGCAGTAGTTAAAAGTTCCAGAGGAAATACATTTATTTAATGTTACTCTGAGGACTAAGGGAAATCAGAATCCACAATTCAACTGCACATGCTATACCATCCTGAGTGCACCTAAATTAGGTGTAAAGGCTCCAGTTCTCTGCTGACGGCAAGAAGGTTCACTCTAGGGTTCCCTCTGCAGACAGACTACCCTGGCCAGCAGTGCAGGGTGCCCCACTACACAGCCCACTCAGGGATTAAACTGGAAATCAATCATGACTCCTGGACAGAATTTGCTGGGGTGAGAAAGTTTCCCTGTGCACAAAGCTGTCCCTATTCTCTGTTTGCTGCTGGAGCAGCAGTGCCCTCGTGTCCCTGTGGGCACCAGTTTGATTTGATTTTGCTGTGTCTTATGGAGGAGGAATTTAGAGTCCTTGCCAGGAGTCCAACAGATAAAAGAAACTTTCAGCACTCTCTGCTTTAAGATAGTTTATTAAGTCTTATCAGAGAAGTAGAGTCACCAGCGTGACACAGACACAGCACAAAGCAGAGAATGCAGCAGAATGCCCCCTTATCAAGATAACACAGTCTTCTTAAAGGTAAATCATCCAATTAAAACTTAAAACAAAATATATTGTCACTTTTCTACCAATGTTAGACAAATGCTCCTGTCACGAACACAGGAACTGCGATATTTTTCATCCAATTTTAGACACCTTCTACTGCAAAATATGGAGTATTAGAAGAAGAAGAAGAAGAAGGTCTAGAAACAACAACAATCCTCCATTTTGGAGTTTTTGCTTTTTATCTATTTACTACATTAATAAACCCAAAACCTTTAGATTTTTCACCCTGTGATAACCTTACATAACATTCTATCATTTAGTTCACACTGGAGTAGATTCTAGTTCTTCCCAAAGAGTTGGCAGTTTTCTCCATGGATAAAGGTCAAAGACAGTGTTGTCCAGGGGGGTAGAACCCTTCAAAACAGGCAGGGAAATATTCTCTGCATTGTCATGTGTCCCCTCCATCCCCTCACACCCCAGGCACATCCTGACCCCTCCACTGACAGCAAACAGGGAATTATCCACCAGGAGCCAGGAGTGAATGACTGACCTCTCACAGCTTCGGGGCTTGACAAGGTGGTGACTTCCTGCATCTTTATTTTTGTTGCATCAGCTGACTGGAAGGATCGTATCTCAAGCATTTAAACTGGCCAAAGGTCAAAGACATGCAAATGTCGAAAATAAAATGTGTTAAAGTGCAGCCAGCAATGTGTCAGTGAATAACTCAGTGGACTCTCCTGCATTACCTGAATTATTTTTTCAATTATATCAAAGTTAATTGTTAAGAAACAATTTCTAATTCACTTATTTATATTTTTTAATTACCTATATTGGACAAAGTGATTTCACTTCCATCATGTTTAAAAAATGAAATACTCTTGTTCTATGAATTACTTGAAAAATACTGCAGATGTTTACTGAATCCCACTTGAATATCACCACAGAAGTTGAAAATTTTCATCTCTCCTATTCAATACCTCGCAATAACCATTAATTTTTCAGTGCTTGTCTGTATATACAGAATTTAAAAGAAACGTTTCATTGCAGTCACAAGAGAACTGATGAATGTCATCCTGAATATAAAGAAAATGAACATTTTGTAAGTTGAAGGAGGTAAAAGCATAGAGTATTACAAATGAAGTAATTTAGAATTTATTTTATGCATTTACTGCAATACCACAAAAAAAATTTTTTCTTCCTTCCTTGTAGATATTTTTTTATTCTCTACCTTCATCTTTTTGCAAAGATTATTTTTCAGCTGTGATGTTTTGAATGTGAAAATGCTAACAAAAAGCAATTCCACCCAAACAAAGTCTATGCAACAGTACTGACAGCTCCTCAACCATTAAAAAAATGCAAGAAATAGCATTTTCTTTTTAAGAAGTAAAAGTATTCAGAAAAAGAAAAGAATCCAGAAATGCTATTTTCCTTTTTTCTATTCCTTTCCTTTCTGTAACAAAAATATTTCATAGCTTTGACCTTCTAGACTCCTATGTTTTTTCATTTTCCTTTTTCTTTTGAAAATTCTTCAATATGGCTGAGTTTACAGCATCATCAGATTTCTTTATTTGAAATATCTATTTCATTTTTCATTAGAAAACAAGCTCACATCATAGTCAAACCTCTTGCTTTTGATGGAAATGGGTTAGGGTTTTCAATTAATTTGGAAAGTTTCTTGCATCTGGGCTTTTCAGTTCCTTCAATACAAACTAAGCATTCTCAGCTGCGCAAAACCAAAACATTTCCTGGATAACTGCAAAAAACCAAGATTTTCTAACTGGTTCTGGCATGCCAAATGTCCTCAGGACCCATGGCTAGATCCAGATGTGCAGTGCAATGAAGCTTCCCTTCATTAATCATCTCATTTTTTGTATCCCCATCAGCTTACAGGCTATGCAAATAACTAACAACAAATATAATGGGACACCTAATTAATATTAAAAAAAAATAGGGGCTAAGCAGAGGATGTACTTTGAAAGGTATATGAATGAGAAATACAGTCATCTTCAGAAGATTTCTTGTCCCATTTAATCATGTATAGCTGCTCTGGGAAAAAAACTTTGAAGTGTCTATTCTGCCAGTGGAAGGAAAAGATATTTTGTTTCATCGTTTATTTATACTTTTAGATGGGGAGCTGGAATTATTTTTCAGTAAGCATTGGCAGAGGAAACAAACTTGATAACATAACTGTTCTTGCCATCTGTACATATTTCACACATTGTCATATAGAGTCACTTGGAGAGGAAAACAAACACAAAATTGCAGAGCTCTGTGTGTTATGTAAAACGCTCTGCTTGTCAGTACAATTCGGGAGTGCCCTCACCTACACCGAAGGAAAGATGTTAATCTAAATTTGACAGAAGTGTCTGCAAGAGGTAGGAAGGATTATCTGTGAAGTTTAATAGTAGCAGCAGTTTAGGACATATTTAGACCTTCTCACTTGCACGAGGCAAACTTTAGGAGTGGAACGAGCCATCTGCTTCTGCACAGAACGGCCTTTAAAAAGCAATCTTTCTGTCAGGCAGTGCTTGACTCATCCTCAGAACCTGTTTTGATGGAAAACCATCAGTTTATACCACCTGAGGGTATTGTCTCCTGTGGCTGTCAGAGAAGTTCTGAACAGAACCTGTTTTCTCCCAGGTTCCTCTGCAAGCATGTTGGCAGCAGGACCTTTGGGTATTCTGCCACCTTTTGATGTCTTTGCCTGAAATCTGCACCTTTCCTTTCCACTACCAGCAGTCTGAGGGCTGTCTTACCTTGATTCTGATCCTGCAAAGAGATCAAAATCATAAACTCAAGCTCACGTTTGAATCTGAATGCTTATATCCGTTTTAGCAGATTCTGGAGCAGTCTGGGAGCATTCTGAGGCCAAATCCTTTCTATAATAATGAAAGCTCTCCAGCACGAGGCTTCTTTTTTCCCTGCTTGTCTCCACACCCACGAGCAGGCACTGACACCACACTAGGCCCTCCTTGGAGAGAAAATTCAGGGTGGGCAGCAGCCCATGGTCATTTCCAGTAAGGTTTCCCATCTGAACAGCTGGGGTGCAGCACCCACCAGCAGGACAGGAGACCCTCCTGTCGTGCAGTTCAGGTGTAACCACTGCTACCAAGGGCAGCATGTCCCAGAATGTGTTAACTGTGTCACTGTCACTGGGCTACAGAATTCCTATAAGGAAAAAAAAACAACAAAACAACAAAAAACCACCCCCAAAACCCCCAAAAAGCACCAGCAACAATAACATTAACACCTAAAGTTTTATAGAAATCTTTAACAAAAGATTCTTTTTTCAGAAACAATAAACATCTTATCCCACACAAAGGATATGCTTTATCACTCCCTGCTGTGGTTGTAAAACTGTCAATCAAATCAGATTAAGCCTTATAATGTAATAGCTACATAATGTCATTGTTTGATAACAGGCTGGAAGTCATCTGGACTAATAGTAAAATGAAAAAGAAAAACAAACCAAACCAAAACCACCCCCCAAACATAATCCTTCACACTGCCATAAAATAGACAAATAGGCATTAGAAAAGAGATCATGCAACTGAGATTATTCTTACTCAACAGCACAGTTTTTGTCATTTCTTTCTGTCTTGAGGTTAAGCAAGCGAGAATAACAGGTACTGTATACAGCACTTAAAATGAACTGCCTGTGCATGATGTATTCTGGGGAAAAAACAAAAAAGGTGAGGAATACATTTGAATACTAAGGTGCAGTCTCTTCCACCCCAAACCCCCTTCACCACAGAAAGATCTGGCTTCTTTAATAAAATACATGCCTGGTGGCTAATTGAACACACCTTCCTGCAACTTGCTTAAGGAAAATATATCTCAGTAAGTGTATCAAGATGATAAAGAAGATATAACTAGAAATCCTACGATGTGAAAATGCAATCACACAGTCCTTTCAAACAGTACAAGGGAGAACTTCTGAAAGAGACCCTTGGAAGCTTTGGTTCACACAGGAACATTGCTGGTGTTTGTATTATCACCGTTCTAAGCCAAGAGCATTTCAAGTGCTGGCATTACTCTGACAAGTGTGGTTATGGCCAAATAAGGTGGGGGGAAGAGTAAAGGCTTTGGGAGGGACATGTTGGACAATAATTTTGTTGGGATTGCACCCAGTGGATTTGAACCGAAGAAATATGAAAAACATCAAGAGAAAATGGTTGCCATCCCGTGCTTATTGCAGAAACTTCACAGGTCTAGCAGAAACTTCCTTGTGTTCCTCCACGTATTGGTCAGCCTCCTCTCCTCTGCTGCAGGGGTCAGCAGGAGAGGTCAAGGCAGCAGCAGCTGTGAGAACCTGCACAGAGCAGCTCGTTGGAATATCAGCCGTGCTTGTGGCGCTTCTCTTCTCCCTGTGTGTGCAGAGAGGAAGAAACCCAGTGCCCTCACTGATAGCTGGGCTCCAGTTACCAACAGGGAGAGTGCCCAAGCGATGCTCAGGCTGAGGCCACAGCAGCTGGCTCTGGGCACAGGGACAGCAGCAGCTCACACCGACACAGGGAGGGCGCACAGCACGGGGCCCTGAGCGGGAAACGGGGCTGTTCCTGAAAGCTCATCTCACCTGTAATGGGAGACTGGAAATGTGCAAAAGCTGAAACAGGTAACGAGAAGGTGGCCCTTGCATGAAATATTGCCAAATGGCTTCTGCCCATGTGCCTGGAAAAGGAATGTGAAGCCATTCTTGACCATTTGGCTGGTTTTAAAATCTCAGACTATTCAGGAGAGGAGCAAGGAATACCTGACATACAAAATTAAGTAATGCAACCATTTGGCCTTGAAGTATGTGTTAGAAGTTGTTGTGCTTGGAGACAGCCACAAAGAATGTCCAAATTTTGCAAAAGCCTCGTGGCATTTCTGTGGATTGCAGCCACAGCCTTACAAGGTGAAATGTTGGCGATGGAAATGTTGCAGACACACACAAAGGAAAGACAGGGAGATGGACAGTTCTAGAACAAAAAGCCTATGTTTTAATGGTCTTGCTAGAGATTGCAAATTTGTAGATTTTTCAGGTTGAAAGTATGGAATTCACAGATAACATTCCACCACTTTAATCAGCAACCTAAAGTGAAGTATAAGCAGGAAAGGTAAGACATCTAAATATAGAGATTATATTTTTGATTCCTTATGTTTGATTTTTTTACACTGAAGTGGCTCACATACTAAAAGAGTACATATCAGCCCTCTCTCACCGAAATAAAAACCTCAGAAGTCTAGGAAAATGTATTATATGCAGGCTGGGGCCCCAAAAACAAAAATAATTCACTTTTGGACACTCAATTCACCCCAATGTCAGCAACAACAACAAGAAAACCTCTCTATGTTCTTAAACATTCTTATCAATTCAAGACTCCACAGGGACCAGCATCCTGCATTTACAGTAGATAGCAGAAACTGAATGCTTCCCAGTAAATAGGGAGATGTTTTGCATTGCAGTAAATTACTGCTGGAATATTAGTTTATTACTTGCATCTACCACACAAGTTGAGGGCATGATGTAATCAGGAGGCAAAAACTTCTCAGGAGAAAAAAAATTAGCTGTGTACTTCAGTCTCTAGCCTGTCGCTCATTTCTGGGATAACTCATGTTTTGATGCACTTAGTTGGCTGATCTAATGTAAAACATCTTGAAGAACACAGACCATATGGCTTGGGAGGTTGAACATGTGTAAGGAAGGAGAAATGAATTCTTCAAAAGTTCATCTGCAATGAAACTGTCACAAATGATGCACCTCTTATCTATTAAACATGTCACTATTAATGTCAAAACAACTCAAAGATAAGCTCGAACACGGTGAAAATGCTACATCCCTTGAACAAAAATTCACGCTTTGATGAATTTAATGCATTCATCATACAGAAGTGTGTTATATACATAAATGCATTTTGCTTGGAAAATTAACTTACTCCACTTTTTAATATGAGATATGGATATGATCTTCATACATCATAAAACTTATTACTGAATGCCAGCTGCCTTTGCCTCTGCATGTCTTCCCCCACTAGAAAAGAACTCAAACTATATTCATATTACAAACTGGACACTAGTTGCACTGTTTCACAATCATAATTTAAACGTCTTACTAAACAAAAACAAATTTACAAAAATACTCTTAGATCCTAAATGTGCAGCTTAAATTTCAAAGAAAGGGTATAAGAGATCATTAGCAAAGCCAGGAATGGTTACAAAGAACATCTTCAGTTATAGCTACAAATATGTTTTGGGATGACAGGAAAAAATTATTGTGAGCACTAATTCCATTAACTCTCCTTGCCCATGGTGCCTCTGAACCTCTGAAGCAAAACCACATTTTTCCTGGTTTGGCAACAACTAATACGAGGAGCATGGTGTTGAGATGATGTTGGACTTGCTGTAAAAGAAGGGTTAACAGAGTTATGCCTTCTGTTGTGTTGCTTGTGATACCAGAGGAAATGTGAAAAGTGAGATTCCTTTTGGAATCTCTCTGAAGCACTGCTGTAGAGGGCAAATGATAACTCTGCTGGTAGTGCTGTAGAGTTTGTGAGTGGGGAATTCACACATAAAACTTTGAAATGGCAAAATCTTAACATTTGTGATAAAGGCTAAAGGAAAACTATGAGCCCACAAGCCTGCAATAAAAGTTATGTATTTAATTCTTTCGTGTGGGAAAAAAAAAAAAGACCATGTGTGTTTCTGAAAGTACTAATTATTTTGCCAGGTTGAATCACAGCCGAGATGTATCACTGTCATTAACCTCATTGTTAATAGTCTTTTCAATAAATTATCACTGGGTGTTCCTTACAGCCCTTTTAACTTAACATAAAAGAAAATGATCTATCAAATTTAAAGGCTCACGAATCTGAATCTTAACACAGAGACGAGTGAAGCAGCCCTCGGGGGCTACAGGGAGCTGTGGAGTGAAATGTAATGGAATCAAAGGCAGCAGTATTGCAGACAGAAGGAAGCACAGCCTGGGATCTCCTACTGGTTTTGGCCATGGCCAGCACCCTGGGCTGCACAGGAGAAGCAGGATGTGGACCACAAAATTTGAATTTTTAGTAGCAATAGACATATGGCACAAATGTCAGACTCCTGGTAAATCCATGGCTTAACCTTCTCGCCTTCTGCAGTCTCACGCACCTTCAGCCTGGATCTGCTGCTGAACAGCCCCACCTCCTCCAGAGCTCCCTCCTGGCTCCCCGAGGCCTCCAGTCACCAGCAACTCAGAAAAGTCCTACAAACAAGGCTGTGGCATCTCCCTGGAAGCAGCTGGACATGAGGAGAATCGCTGCTCACAGAGCCACCCTTCCCTCATCCCATGGGACTCGGTGTTTGGGGAGTTTGCCGGCTCTGCCAGCGCGGGCAGAGGCTGTGACAGCAGCGAACACTGCACACAGACAGCTCAGGCTTCTCTGAACCACTTCCGAGAGTCTCAATAATGCCCAAAATAATTTTCTCTTTAAGTGCCTCAGCTTTAGAAGCTGCTACTCAAGGCAGATTTGGATACTTGCTGATGGTCACAGGCAGCTGCAAGGAATGTGGGGAACAACTGGAGTAGTGGCAGGACAAACTTAGTTTGCCTCGAGATTTCATTGAAATCTTACCGATATCGTTGCTTTTTTCTCATAAATGCAGCTATGCCAGACACCTTGTTGCTAAAATTATCATTTGAAAAAAAGTCCCCTATCCTTTTCATAAGTCCACTTAGTGACATGGAAGGGAAAAAAAAAAGAATGACCTTACTTGGGAGGATGGGTGAGGAAACCAATATTTTAAGAGAGGATCAGAAAAGATTCATGCTTTAATTAGTCTCCTTAGTTCTGTCTAATGATAAACTAGTTTTGAGGTGATTGGATGATTCTGCTTTCCTACTCCCTGCATACTAAGATCTCCTTTCTAATATATTCACTATTATTTTCAGGTTTTTTTGGGGCAATACATCTGTACAGTTTAATAAGCTATATATTTTCTAAATTTGTTATTTCCTTCATCCAAAAAGAGTTAAAAGACAAAAGCCAAGAATCATTTTGTGTGTGCAGACCTGCTGAATTCTGCTATTTTGCAGAGGATAAATACAAAATGCGAAAAAGAAAAGTAAACCAAAGACCCCCAACTTTTAAGGTAGATACTAAGTCTTCCCTTAATCTAAAATTGTTTCCCAAATGTGAAACTCTTGCATACAGTGCAATAGAGCATGTATTGTTGAGCAATGTCCTGCTGACCAAATTGGGCGGGGGTGTGTTTTGCCATAGTCAGTGTGAAATGTTCTCCATGTCAGAGTTGCAGGGATGGGTTTTCACCAGGGAAGTGCACCAAGAAAATGTTCTCCTTTGCAAAAAAGAGAAATACAAGTTTCCAGCTATAATTAGACAAGCCATGGAACTTTTAATGAAACTGTACTCATTAGTGATACAGCCAACCAAGGCAATTAAACCCTCTTACTATTCTGGTAGCTATAAGACTGATTATGGTGTTCTCTTCTCTTCCTTTTTTTTTGTAATTTTGCCTTTAACAATTAGAGCAGCTGCAGTAACCCAAACTAAAAGAAACGGAGTTTTGTTTTTACCTAATCAATTCTACTTTGTATTGCATACAGATCTTAATTATGCATGATATTTTAATTCTTCACAAGGACACAACACTAAAAAAGAAAAGATATAAGAAATAAATTATTTCTGGAACATAAAACAGACAGACTCTAGGTGGCAAAAAGAGATAGCAATAAAAATGAGGAATATTTTGGAATTGGCTTTAAGAAAGATAATTTTTGAACCTGTAATAAGTAAAAACAGGAAAAGAGTGTCTAACAATGATTTTATTTCTTTCTGGCAGTAGACTAAACAAAGTCTGCTTATTTTCATTTATGAAGAATAAAGTTGTAGTAGTACATGCTAAGGAGAAAAAGACCCCAAACCAACACTAACTTTATGAAGGTAAAATCATTACTATTATTTGCAATTTGGCAGTCCACAGAGCCCTGGAATGACGTTCAGTCTGTTTCTGCCCTAATGTATAGAAACAGCCTTCATCAAGAATTTATAATCTGAGGCGGGCAGGAGGAAAGGAGGGGATTCATTGGCATCGCTTTACAAAACAACAGTCAACATTCAAAGATATTAAAGGAAATACTCTCTAAGCTAGGTAAGCATTTAATGCCCCTTGTATAAATTAAAATTGTCAGCTTAAGACTACATTTGTTGCATCTCTGACACGACTTCTCAGGTTTAAAGGGGAAAGGAATTGAGACCGTCTTTCTACATATTTCCCTTTCCATCTACCATTCTAGAGCTAGAAGACTTCAAAGATGGAAATAATCAGACTTTTTACTCAAAATATTTTTAAAACATATTATTTTTATAAAAGAATCTTCTATAAATATGTGTTGATGTTATTTCACTGGACACTTTGCTATATTAGGCCATTTTTGAGCAGCAAAAATATTAAAGAACCCAACCAGATAATGAAATTTATAGAAAAACTAATGCCAAGACATGTAAAGATTGCATTTTTAATAAATACAAGGAAGAAGTACCCCACATTAAAGAAGGTGTGGCAGTAGAGAGTTTGCCAAGTGTAACTTTGTATTTTTTATCATGAGATTTTGACACATCTCAGTTTGCACAGTGACTTGGTATTTAATATACTCTTGGTAAGATAGAAAAGTATTTTAAATTTAGATGAAAAGGAGAATGGGGAGTATATTTTAATTTAAAAAAACTATTGAAAATACCCATAGGTAAGTATATAACTAGGCTAATTATAAATCTCCTATTAAGATGTAGTGTTGTTTGTTCCCTTCTTGAGGCTCCTGTGTACAGAGGTGCACAGAGAGCTGGATGCCTCATTATGTATCTTGTCATCAAACTGAAGCTGTTCACAGCAATTAAATAAGGAAGGCACCAGCTATGGGCCGAGAACAAAGGCTCAGCTGCAGAGTCTTGCATTCACATGATTAAGCAACCTGGAACACTCAGAGGTTTGTGCTAAACACAGATTTTTATCTGTAAGAGAAATGGTATCCCTTTGAGACATTTTTTCTCTCTATTAGGAATCAAAAAGATGAGGTGAGCAGTCATCAGACCGTTGGTCCTTTATCCCATTCATATCGGGACTGAGATAAAGACCAAAAAGTTGGAGATAAAAATTTAACAATAATATTTTATAATATTTAACAAATATTGTGTTGTTATTTATCTAGCTGGCAGGGGATCTTGATGCCTTTTTTGGTCTTAAAATTAAAAGCCAAACACGTTTTGGTTTTTTTTTTTTCCCTGGGTATTTATTGCAGGCCCCTGAGGTGCAGCACAGCCGGGGCAATGCCCCAGAGCACACGGAATGCACACCCACGGGCACTCGGGATCACATCCTGGGCCTCACAAATGAGCACATCCAGCAAAGATTCCCCAGGGAGAGGCTCCAGGGAACCCCCGCCCCAGGAACCTTCCCCTGGCTGGGCCCAGCTCAGGGTACAGGATGTGTTCTGGAGAGGCCCTTGGGGTCTGGGGCTGGTGACCCTACGAGGCTTCCAAGGTGTTTGGTCTCTTGGCTTAACAAAACATTAAGTCTAAGAATGTGGGCTAGAAGCAGTAAGAATATAGAAAAAGTATATAAAAGGGGGTATAAAAGAAAAAGCAAAAAATCATCATGGCATCAATCTCAGTCAGTTTGTTCCCCTGCCAAGTCCCTGAAGCACCACTGGACATCCAAGGGCCCACCTGAGGCAAAGAATCCTGAGCATTTTTCTCCATCAGAAAGAGTTAAAACCAGGTCTCCCTGGCCTGGAGAGGCCCCGTGGTGCAGCAGTGCCAGTCAGAGGTGCCCACCCCAGGGCTGCACCGGTGCTGAGGCCACCCAGCCCTGCCCCGAGTGCCCCACGTCCCACCCAGCAGGGCTGGGGCTCTCCTCCCTCGCACCTCCTCCAGCCCTGCTGCCACCCTGCTCCCAGGGCTGGCACAGCCCCCGTGCCCACGGACCAGCACCACGGGCCTCTCCCTGGCTGCCCTGGGGACGCTGCCACTCTTCTCCATGGGACTTGTCACCAGTGTGACATGAGAGCGAGGTGTGCACAAATGCTCGGGCAAGATAAAACTACATGGCCTGCTTCACTAAGGAAATAGCATCTCCTCTCTTGGCATTAAAAAGCAAGTTTTTAGGGATTTTTTTCCGACACTGTATTAATATTCTTTGTTAGTTTTAACAAAGAATTCAGATTCTTTCTTAGTTAAACATAAGTTTAGCAGTCACTTTACATCTCTGTAAACAAAAACAGTGTTTGGGGACATTTTTAAAATAGAATTCTTTTTTCCAAAGGAAAATCATCTTTTTTTATAAAGGAAAAAAAGAGAGTCAGTAATTTTACCACACTTCTGCAATATTTAATATTTTGTTCTAAAATTTAGAATTATAATGTTTTATTCAATATTTTCCTTGCTAGAATGGCACAGAGCAGGCTGGTTACCTGAAACCAACAGAGAGGCTCCATTTCAAGCGTTCTGCTGAACAGGTTGGTTATAGCTTTATGTAAATTAATCAACAGGACAGCTATTCTTTTTTCTTTTGGCCACATGTGTATTTTGATTGAAATTTTTTTAGAGGTAACAACAGAAAGCACATCATGTGAGATATGAGGCCTTTTTGAATAGCTTATATCAGAACTGAAGCATTTGCTAATCCAGATACCATAAGGAAAATTTGTTCACACAAACACATTTGTATTTTAAATTCTTTTTTTCTCCCAAAGGGTCCTCACAATATTTGAATATTTCATATGTGAAGAATATGAATACTGAGTGTTCAAAACTGTAAGCAGGGTACTATAAAATGCCTGAATCTGAACTGAATGTACAGGGATGATTCACACAATCAGCCCTGCTATTGTGCAGATTAATTCCTAGGAAACTCCCGGTACCTACCAACCACTGCACATTCCTTATGAAAAATACATAAGCCTGACACCTCTAAATTTATGCTTTATAATCTAAATAATGCTCAGACTAGGGCTCAAATAGTAATCCCCCAGAAAATACACAGCTGTGCACTTGTCTAAGGAAGATAGGCCTGAAATACCTTGGGGTAATTAAGAACCAGGAGGTTACCAGGGAACACATATGACAGGCAAGAAAATCCAGATCACAAACTGCACCCTTAATGAAGACTCAACAAAATGGTAATGGCATCTGAACTGCCTTTTTTCCTCATCTTAGAGAGCAGTTGTTACTGAGAGAAAGCAGGCAAAAATAATATTGCCCTCTTTTTTGCTGTGAATAAATGAAACACCTGATTCTGCCCTATAAATCCATTTAAGAAGCTAAAAAAGAAAACCAAACCCAACCAAATAAACAATGGCAGAAACCATGCCATAGATTCAAAGAAATAACAACGAAATGTTGTTGACATCTCAGGGACCCAAATGGTCCCTGAGATATCAAAAGCCAGAAGGGAGCAGAGCACGGCTCAGCCACCCAGGGATCCACAGCCTGGGACTGTGGCAGTGCCTGGGGAAGGACAGAACTGACAGCCCAGGGGAAAGGAGTGGCTGAAATGGCTGAAAACCATTTTGCACTCCTGGAGACTGGTCTGGAGGCTATTCTGTTTCAGGAAGCTGTTGAGGTGTTGGCCCCAGGTGCAGGTGCCATGGCAGAGCCTGGCACAGTGTGTGCTGCAGAGCTCTTCTCTGCCCTCGTACCTGTGGCCAGGCTCCTTTCTTGCCATTTCTCGCCCATCTGCCCCATCAAGGCTTGCCTGAATCTGCACCCACATGGCGTCACCTACAGCCACCTCCCTCTGAGGTACCACGAACTTCACACGGAGAAATTCTCCTGGATATCTCTGCAATATTGCCACAAGAGAAAATCCCGGAAAATACACCAGCCTTGTCCCTGAATTACTACTTCAAGTTGAATATTTCTCATGTTTTAGTATAAAATCAGAGACAGCAGTGTTCATTCATCTGTCATGCAACATAACTGTAAACTTAGGATAAAGATATGCAACACACCATCGTTAATCACATCTAATTAACACAGGGTAGTCTGCAAAAGCAGAGCAATCACATGCAAAGTTTTCAGCAGTCGTTTTCTCTGCACTGCTCCTTTTATTTTCCAAAAATAAGTAGGAAAGGAAATTGTATCACATTATCTAGACATTTTAGATATATTTTCCTTATTCTGAAAGGTCAGAGATCAACTCACCATTCTTTAAGAGGGGTAGAGAGCTAAATAAGAAGAGAAGAAAGGGTAGCTAGAAGCATGAACTTAAGTTCTCTGAGAGTTCTGAGTGATAAAAATTACATTGGAAAAATTTCTTCATGCAATATTAAGCTGCTATTGTACACTGAATTGTCATCCGCAGCAGACAGAATTATCTATTGGCTATGATTTTATTACAGAAATTACTTATTACTACTGTGTTAACTCAGATCCAACAGTGAACTGCAGTCTGTCATCTGATACTGTGTTTTTTCAAGCCTTTGGATTACAAACTTTGAATAATAGCTTGATGCCATGCTATGATGTGCCTGGACTTGCTAATGCTGTTTGGCTTTTCATTGAGTACACATGGTTAAAATGAATTTATTTTCTAATCATAAAAATCAAGATGACATCTTGAAAACAAAAAAACTTTCATCCTTTTCTTCCTATCTGATGCTAACAAAACTTAGTAACAAAAATCTGGTCTTTACTAGCCTCTAAGTATTACCATAATAAATAAGAACAGTGTTAAAGACATGGCAAAAGAATGGATCCCAATGTTCAAGTCTAGGTGGATATTGAAGAAGGTTTGTATGGACCTTGTGGCAGATAAAATATTCTAATGACACCTTGCACTTTGGCATCTAAAATCAGAAAAATGCACATGCAGACCATGACACACCATGGACTCCAGGAAAGCAAATGCCTCAGCAGCAAAGGAGATCAGTCATTTTCCCAAAGAACTTCATCAGCAAAACCTTATGTCCCACCAGAGTGCTTGGCCAGCTTTGTCACCACGTCACTCCTGACACCTGCTCGTGTCCTGCAGAAATCTCCTTACGCCAATGTTTGCAAAACCAATAAACAAACTCAAATAGCACTCTGAACTCCTGCTTTAAGAAGATGCATTAAGTTTTGCAGGATAACATGAGCCATCAAGCTCAGGAAGAGATGATACACAGAACATCTCATAGCAATAAAGAGCCTTTGATTCTCAGTGGTGTCAAAACAGATCTTCCTCAGCAAATGGACTGCAAAGGACTCTTTCAAAAGTGGGCTCCACTCGTTGTCAGGAATATTTCAGACTGATAGAAATCACATTTGCAGCAGTCATGCTGAAACCAGTTTGAGTTTAAATTATGGATTCATTTGTAACCTAAAAGTACTTTAATCTGTAAATTATAAATAGTTTATGTTCATTGACATGATAACTAACTGATGTAGATTCACTTTACTGCAGAACTATCCATACATAAATGCTTTATTTTAGGCTACAGTCTAGATGGTTTAAAGACATTTAGGTCAGTTGAAAACTTGAGCCAGCATATTAGAGAAGTTTTACTGTACAATTACCAAGTGACTTAAAGTTATTTCTTTTCTTATTATAGACTGAAAGTTCTTACTTATCATTTCTTTTCCTGTTGCCCTAAATTCTGATAATTTTAATTTCTCTTCAGCTTTAATTAAGCTACCCTAGGGCTTATAAACTCTGAAAGTTTTTACATTTCATTTTTTTTAATAATTAAAACTGATTCAATTTGTTTCAAAGGTCTGATGTTTAAACAGGCAATGTTCTCATAAACCCTCAGCTCTGCTTGTAATAAGAAATACATTTGTGGAATGAACTGTTCATTGCACCACTCTTCCAATTGCTTCAGTCAAAGTCAATTAATGTGTGTTCACAGCTTGAAAAGTGCTGTAATGCAAGGCATACTCATATTAATATGTGTTAATCTTTTTGGAAGCTAAAACAAAACTGTGGTCCTGATCTGGTGTCTTCACACTTGAGAAATGTGAAGTTAAAATAGGCAGCTTCTCTAACCATATATCATATCAACACATATTGCATAAGAGGGCTTGCAGATCTTATAAAACTGTTTTAGGAAAAAGTTTCAGATGGCAAATGGAAGCTTCCAGCCTTAGAAGAGAAAGTAGAGAAAACTGACTTGTTACCTCTTATTCTTGGAAAATACTTTGAAAAGTTTACTCTAACCTTTCATGCTCCTGACTAAAATATTTTTTTGCTGTTCACGGCAAAATGGTTGTTCTAGAAACTCCATGTTCCACCAGTTGCTTCTTTTTCCACACTGACACACCCTGAACAGGCAGCAAGCACTGAGAAAAAGAGAAGTACAAGAGGAAAACAAGAAGCATAAAAAAATTATAAACCACAGATTCCACTGTCCCTTAATTAACAAGATATACAATATAACATTCTATTTAAGAACCTGACACAGTTCTCAAATAGCTTGCTCTTTGAACAGAGTATAAGAACTCCATACACAACCCTGAAATCTTTGCATGGCAGGTGCTGCAGCACAAAACTGTGACCACACTCTTTTCAGACACTACCAGGCAAATTATATATATGGGTTCACTATCCTCTGCCAGTCTTAGCATTGGATCTATACACCTTTCCATTCTCTGTGTAGCCACTGTAGAAGAATCGAGAAAATTGGTTTAAAAATAACTTGCAAGACAAGCTGACATTTCTTCAACATGTCAGAAATTCTTTATAAAAGTATTAGCTGCTTTCACAGGAAATCTCACTGCTCTCAAATGTATTTTAATATTGACAAGAGCTTTCAAGCAGGAGATGTAATCTTGACTCGCTCTCCTTACCTGGCTTTCTCTGTTCATGTACATCTAAAATTCCAAAGTGTTGGCAGATCCAAATGCCAAGCAGACTACAAGAGATGGCAAACACAAAAGGAGACAGAAATGACCTTGCTGTCAGTGAGAGGCAGGAAAAAAGAAAGCTTGAAATAAGGTGGCAAATTTTCAGTTCTGTGGCTGAAACAAAGAAGTAATTATAGCAGCTCACCCCATCTTGAAGGAAATTACCTTTTTTATCTGAAGTCTGTCTTATAAGGAAATTGAAATAAATATAACTTCAGTTGAAATGAAATATTTTGACTCAACCAGTACAATCAAAACAAGATTCAGGCAGCACAATTCTGACCAGACAGAACCCAGGACATGTTACCTGGTGTTCTAGGTCCCATTTCTTCAGCTGCCAAACAACTCTAATTTCCTTATTTCATACTCTTAGTTAAGGTCTGTGTAGTGTTTGTGACCAGCACCTACATCACTTTGCACATCTATGGCCCCAGTATCGCTTTTGGTTTTAATTTGCATGCAAGAGCATTTCTGAAACATTTTCCCAAAGGCTGTGTGAATAAAAAATAAACAGGATTCTTAGTATTCCCCTTTTTGACAAGTTGAGAAATACTTTAACAACTTGTCCATATGCCCAATCTAAAAATTCATAGGAAAGTAAGGAAACAATATTAGACAAGAAATATACAGAAAAAGAACCTGAGTGATATTCTGGAAGGAATTTAGAGTTTCTTCCTCTCTCTCCACCCATTGTCTCACTGCACACGTGATTAATTAAATGAGGTCACTTTATGAAATAAAATACATTACAAAGTTAAGGATCCCAAAAACCAAGGGAAAAGTTTTACTGACTCACACAACAGACCAGGCTCTCAGTCACCAGATGATTAATCTTGTACCTAACCACCTCTCTGAAATACCAACCCCTTGCTTTCAAAAAGCTTCTACGATTTTCTGTCCTGTTTATCTAAGAGGAGAAAGAAAGGAATATGAGAGCCTTAAATGCTGAAGATGTAACTCTCCCCTAAGTAAAGATTCACCATGAGATGGGGGAGCACAGCAGCTGCACAGATTCTACCCCTGGCTTTGCCTTGCTGATGGACCTTGCTGGGTTCATGGCACCCAGCCTCAGCTTTCACTCTCCTGTCTTTCCCCACAGCCATGGAATCTGCCCTGGCACCTCCCTGCGCATGGCTGAGACGTTCATTCAAAAAGGCAAAGTGAGACACTTTCCTCTTCATCCCCTCACCACACCAGCAGCAGCTTTCTGTAAAGAATAAAGCAAAAAGAGGAAAAGCATATCTCTTAGTGACATGAGTGATTTATAGCCCCAAGGAGCGATAAAATGATCCATGACTAGAAGTCAGTGTTTTTATTAGAAATGATGATTCCCAGTCATGGTGCTTTTTCGTTATGTGCATAATTAATGTTAGCTTGTGAAAGCTGCCAATGACGCTCATCACCAGCGGATGTTCTTATAATATATGTGTGGATTTGAATGCATGATGAAGTTTTTCTGTCTTTTGGGATTCAAAACAGAAGTTTGTGAATAATGCAAGACTGAAAACCAAAAATAACAAAGAAACTGCTACTCACCCAGTGAGCAGTAGAGAAAAGAGCATAGAATACAAAGTAAAGTAACCAAAAGAGGCCCAGACTTTCCTGTAAAAAACAGAATTGTGTGAAGATCTGTTTGGTCTTTGCTTAGAAAATATCTACAAATGAGAAATTCTAAACTATTTTACTGACAGCTTTGGAAGCAGCAAATTCTTTGTTTACTCAGCAATCAAAATAGAGAGAGGCAACACTGGAAGTCTCCACCACAATTTTCGTTTGAACCCTGGCCTTGAGAGTGCCCTTCTACTGCTGGCAGGAGTCACCTGTGGGCAGCAGGTGCCTCCTTTCCGGAGCCCAGCGTGACACGTTCGAGTCCTGGTGGTGTGGCTCGGATCCAAAGCAGTTTGCTGAGCACATCGTGTACAGGCAGAGCCCCGTGTGTCATCCATGCACAAGCAACGGGGACTTTGTGCTCAAAACCAGGGCTGAACAACGGTGCTAACTTCAGAGGATGTCTGTGCACACAGAACTTGAAGACAAAGGTTGTATCCTCAACTATGAGTTGCTGCACAGAAATATTTATACTGGGAACGCTCCTTAATTCACGTTTCATTTCTGCAGCGCCATTACCCTGTTTTAATTACTTACTGAATCACGTTGTTATACTCTAAACCATGCTCTTTTATTTTTTTTCCTTTGCCTTCCTCTCAAAAATCACTTCTATATGCAAAGTAGCCTTTTCCTGACTACTTCAGCTTCTTTTGAATTTTTTTAATTATTTCAAATACCACACAAAACTAAACAATATTGATACTCCAACAGGAGAAATACTGTCAATAGTTATGTTTCTAAGTAGCATTTCTTTTCATTCTGCATAGGCTTTTGGATTTATCAAAATATTTACTTATGGGAAAGGCTTTACTCTGCGCCTGGTGGATCACCAATTACACATTAAAGAACAAGGTCATAAAATATTGATAAAATCATTAACTACAGTTCTATCCATTTACCATGGCTAAAACCACATGCTGCTACAATCTTAATTTGATTCCCAAGGAAATAAATTATTTCAAGAACAGTATTTAATTGCTAAAACACTTCAAAAAAAAAAAAATAAAGGGAAAGTGAAAAGATACCTTTCCCCAAGTCCAATTTTGTGTTCATGTATTTGCCTCACCACTACGCTCTGGTGATCTGAACTAAATGTCCCAGACCCAGAGCTTTGTAGGCGTGCTGTATTCCTGAAATAACATTTTGACTAGAGTTGCAGCTCCTCAGAACCATCAGTAATTAGGCTCTTTACCAGACTAGAAAGCACTCTGTGAATTTTTTCTCTTGATGTTCTCAAATGTTACCCCCCTATTCCTTATATCAGACAAACAATTGTGAGAATGTTGACATGAGGCCAGATATGAAATATTGGTTTGGTTCTTTAGATAAAGATCGTAACTTGTTTTCAGAAAGCTACTCTGGTACCTTTTCTTTCTGGACAAAGTGTTTTCTCACTCTTCTAGTGACCAGTCTAAATCTCCAAAAACTTCTGTTTAAGAAGAGAAGCCAGTGGATTTGGAAGCAGAACTGACCCTGCTGATACAAGTTTTGCCATCATTAATGGGCACTGCTTTTCCAGCTTCCACAAGAAGACCTCCCCAAGCCCAGCACTTAACTAAAGAACAAAAAAAATATTTTTATCCTGTAGCTCATATATCCAGCTAAAACCAACAGTGTTAACTAACTTGGCGAAATTTGAAGTAAAATCCGAAAAAAGACATAGCAAAGGTTTAAAGCAAAGTGTCTTTGCCTTGGCAGTGTCAGCCCAGAAGGAGCAGAGAACTCCCAGCACAGACGTCCGTGGAGCCACGAGCATCCTCACACTTCAAACAAGCTGCCCCACACAGCCTGGTGAAAGCTTTCAGGAGCTGTCTATGCAAGCATAATCTTTTCTTCCTTTATAATTTATACTGATTTTCCAACCTCATTTTAAATCTGATTGGAGACTATCAGCACAACTGAGAAGCAGATACTTTGTTCCCCCTGTTGTACTCAAGTTGTTTTTCTCAGTTGTTTTTCAGTTCCGACCAAGTCGTTAATGAGCTGTCAATTATTTGTGCAAATTAAGAGGCAGGCTCTGAAAATTAGCCACCAGAAAAGAATTATTTCCTCAAGTCTTGTGAAACGCAAGACTACTTTTAAGGATTTTCTTAAAATTGATGAATCTTCATTTATATCAGAACAAAAGCCACTTTATATAAAGTAGCTGACTATTTGAAATGTGTTTACTGTAGAAAAAAAAGACAGCAAAATACTTAATACAGAGATACAATTCAGCAGCTACATTCATAGTAATATTGTGAAGGGGAAAAATGTAAATGTCAGTATTGTCCTGGAGAGAGCACCGTGACCTGATTGCGGTTCACATCACCAATGGTGATAACCGATCTGCTGGGTTTGCTTGTCATAAACAATCATCAGTTTAGGTCTTTGTTCTTCAAAGAAGCTTCCTGTTTCAGCCTCTTGTTCTTGGCCCTGCACGTACCACATGTCATTTCCCAGTTAGTGCTCAGCCATACAAAATCTCCTCGACCTTTAGCACAACCCCTAGGAAGAGATTGTTGGTGGCAAAGGTAGCAGGAATGCGGCCAGGAAATCTCAGCACCTTCTCAAGCAGATGGAAGGGAAATTTGCTTCATCCATGTTGGAAAAAAACATTGAGTTCTCTCTCTCCCCCTGCCACTTTATCCTCTGCTGCCCATTCCCACCCTGCAGTTGTGTGAATACTAATTGTGTGTGGCTACATTCTGAGAGCCTGGAAACCACTAATGTGAAAAATGAGAACAATAATAATATTCTAACCATCTTTTTTCATCTCAATCACCAGTTGCCCTTACAAGACAAAATTAGCAATTTTAATCACAGTGACAGAGCTTTTAAATCATCCTCTCCAAGAAAAAATAATGATGTTTTTCTAAGTTTTAATTATGCAAAGGGTTACTCTTAAGAGGCTACAGCAGGATATTTCATATGCTTAAGTTTAATCACATGCATAAGTCATTACAGAATCAGAGACTGGTATTTTTGCTGGGAGATCTAGCATTTTCCCATTAAGGGAGGATTGCTTCCCTTTGTCAGTCTCCTGACTCTCATATTCTGAGAAACCTGGATTCAGACTGGAGCAGATACAGATATCCAAAAATCTTCATTGATCTCCACTGAAATATCAGGGCTTTCCTACCAGGAGGGGAAGTTAGGTGACTTTCACCAGGTGCTTCCTCTAGCAGAGGGAACAGACCAAAGGTGAAACACAGATGCCAAGAAGAAAAGGCTTCGAAATCCCTGAGAATTATAAAAATAAAAACTGCTGTGTCCTCATTCTCCTTGAGGGACCAGTACTGACTGAAAAATTTCTATTTTTCAAGCAAATTTTGTAAAAATGTCTAAAAATTAGCGATGAAATTTTGCTGGTCTTTTAATGATGAAAATAAGGACCCTTCAGCATAAATGCAGTGAACAGGGTCATGCACATGGGCAAGAGAGCAGGGAAGGTTACATTTTAATTCAGATTGCACAGAGACTAGCGGGGTTTTCTGAGCTGCCCCATTGAAGTTAACAGCAGACAAGAGATTTTTACCCAGCATCATTTTATCTGCTCATCTGTTCGCCCAGCTCCACGCGTGTGAGCTACAGGGCAATGCACAAGTGACACCCAGCACCATCTGCCTGACTGGAGCCCAGGCCCTCACACCAGATGCCAGTCTCAATTTAAGTCAGAAGGCAAGTTAAAGAATAGAAGTCGTTGCCATGAGCTGCTCAGGCTTTACATCAGCCCTGTTAAAATGCCTGTTGTGAAAGCTCCAAGCCTCCTGCTGCTGATCTGTGTCCTTGCTAAGCAGAGTGTCCCCGGGAGGGGAGGAGCTGCAGACCACCCCTGCCCTGCCAGGTGCTGCAGCTCCGTGCTGGAGGAGAAGCTGCCCCTCAGTCTGAACAGCTCTACCTGTTTCACCAGTCTGAAAGCCAAAGGATTTCAGCCTCCAGTTCTAGCTCCTTGCCACTACCTTTCACAAACAAGTCCACTTAAAGAGGAGACACAAAAAGAATGTCTTTGCATCTCAGGAAGATTTATTTCTCTGGCATCTGCTGAAATCATCTGTTTAGGAACACAGACTCTCCAAAGGAGTGATTAAAGCTTTCAGGTTGCTGGAGTGGGGCCAACTCTGAGAGCCTGTGGTCTGCTACAAAAATTCAAGTACAAAACCCCATAACCACCCAACAAAACCCCATCAAACTAAGTCGTGTAGGGAGTGGTGGATCTACTCAGAAGTATAATGCTTTTAATTTCATTAGCAGTGAAGCTTAGACCTGCACAGGACCATTAATGGATGCACAAGGGATGAGGGAGCCGATGGATCAGCCTGGGTTTGTTATTGCTGTTACACCACTACAGCAGCTATTACTGAGTTATCTGTATCACAGGCAGACCCAGAGGTCTCAGGTGACATAACTGGAGGCAAAGTAACTTGCCTATGGCAAACAGATGACAAACAGAATTAAAATCCAGGTCTCCTGAGTCTCAGACCAGATCCCTTTTTTTTTTTTTTTCTGATACCATCTGTGATGCTTAAGAAGCCACTTTCAGTGGGAAAAAACATTGCAAGAAACAAAGGTAAAGTATTATAAATTTATTTCAGAGATTTTATCTTCTTCCTAGATTTGATAAATTTTCCTGAAACTTGGATGTCTAGGGTGAAAATGACACTTTCCCTTTGTGTTATAGAAACATCATCTGGCAATGGAACATTTACTTAAGAGAAACCACAGACACCAAGCAGCATTACCTCAGAAGACTGCACATTTAAACTACTTATCAACTAAATTTCCTATTTTAGAAAAAGGAAGGGAAAAAAAAGAAAAGAAAGAGCTTCTCAATTCCTAAAGCTTTTAAATAATAGGCTGCACAAAGCCCATATTTGAAATTAAAATGTGACAAGAAATTTCCCTGTAAACAGAATTCCATGCATAAGATGGCATGAAAAATAAACCCACATAACTTTTTTTGCAATCTAAAAATCAGCAGTGATGGAAAAATTGCTGCATTTTTTGCTGCATGTTAAATGAGTTTTCTAATTATATTTTCCATTATAAAGGGCATAGATGCTCATTTCAGCAGACTTAAGACACACAATTATTCTTTAAAATATTTGTATCTTTTTTCTTTGAAAAATGACTAAAATCAAATAACCCACCACTTGTGTTTTCCCTCATTCAGTAAAATATCTGTCACAAACCTGTGCCACACAGACCACAGACTAAACAGACTATAGGAACTGAGGTGTCAAGAGTGTGTGCAGCATCCTCCAAGACACTGACTCACTTTTATGCCCCATTCCTAATGTTAATAGTAATTTACATATTCAGCTTTAGCACTTATATAGCACTTTATTTCTCACAGCAAAGAAGATGGTGGTTTCTTAGGATCTGTTAACACTGAAAAGCATCTTCTGATCCCAAGATAGAAAAGGTCTGAACACTGACATGTTCTGTTGTTCAGACTTTTCTCATTCACAATGTTGACAGGGATGGGCAGATTTTAAAGCAGTATGTCTTTTAAAGGCAAAACATTTGAAACAAAAGCAAACAAACATTCTCCTTATTTGCCATCTTGCAATTAGGAGTAAAGTCTTGGCCTCACTGAAGCCAGGACTTCCTCCAAAGTATTTACGAATACATCTGCGAATTTTCAACTAGCAAGGACCAAAATAAGGAAATCAAGAGTAAAGACACACGAGCATAACTCATAGCAGCTGGCATCTTTCCATCAACTGACTGGATGCCAGTGCAAGAAATTCCACTGTCAGTTATCATTGTGTAAGAGAAGGCAAAATTCTGCTAAGTATTTTTTTGGGCATACAGCAGTGTCTAACCAGGAATGGAGCCTGAAATGCTATTTCCTCAAAAATGCCTCATTATGGAAACCTTTCTTTTCTACGACAGGAGGCCTTCAGCTCAGTGAAGTACTTTCAGGTGAATTACACTGCACACACAGAACTGAGCTTGATGACTTCCCATGGAAAAAGAATTCAGAGTGAATTTCAGTAGGAAGTGGATTAAATTCCCAGTGTGCCTGTAATGCCATTTAAGGAAAACACACGCAGGCTATTCAATGACCTCTAAAGGGAAGTGCATGTCTACAACTCAAGCACATGCAAATCAAATGAAAAGGACAAATGTCATGGAGATATATTTTGTAAATGTTAAGTATTACGAGCCTTCTTTTGTACCACAAATAAACTTTATTATTCTACTACACTGCAATCAACTACAACTGCTTTTATGCTGTGAGTAATGGGCAGAATTAAAGAAAGCAGCTGGCATAGTAGATTTGACCTCTGAAAACAGCTCTTAGGTTTTCCTCCGACCATTTATATTATTTTATTTCTTTAGCCTTTGGAAAGAAGCAAACTCAGGACCCAGCCAGTTGTACAGTTCTCTCTGGTGTGATCCAGTGTCCCTCTGCTTTGGCTTAAGGAGCCTCTGTCCCCTGCAGCCCCTCCTGTGCACCAAGATTTAATCTGGCCAAACTCACAGTGGCATCTCACCCATGTGTGCTCCCACCTTTTCATACCCACATGGCAATAAAGCCTCAGAAGCTACACACAGGACATGGGTTTGTGGAAGTGAACTAAAAAAAAGAAAATCAGAACCAAGTCAAAAATTCCTTTATAAAATGAAACAAGATATCCTTGTTATATTCTATTCAACACAATTTCATTAGATCAATACCAAAGATTTATTACATATTTGTATAGAAATTATGTTATATTTGTTTGGTTTTCTGTGAAATAATGATGTTAAAATCTTTATTCCATGGTCCTTCTGATTAAGCTTGAAGAGCTGTGTGAGGATCCAAAAGGACAGGTATTGCTCTCATGGGCAGTATGGTATTTTAATTTTGAATTGCACCGTGCCCATCAGATCTGGGGAAAAGCCTCTGACTTCCAGCTCTCCCAGTGCTGCAGGGTGCTCGGTTATACTGGTGCCAGCAGCCCTCTGTAACCTCCACAGAGGTACAGAGCAGGATCAGCACAGAGCCAGCCCGAGGCTCTGGTCACTACAGGCTAAAGCTCAGGGCCAGGACTGCTCCAGCCCAGCTCTGGGACACAGGATATGTATATTTATTATACGGATATAATGCAGGACACCACCCCATTCTGGGGCAATCAGCCAGGAATCAGCCCCAGAGCTTTGGGCTCTGTGGTGCCCAGCAAAGGGTGAGAGAGGCAGTGGCTGTACAGAGAAAACTACAGAGAAAACCCCCTTCTACCCTCGGGGACCTCTCCAGCAGCAGCACAGAGGTCAGAGCTGCATCCCCAGATCACATCACACCTTGGTGCCCCAAGCAGCCATTCCAGGCAGCTGCCTCCTTTGTTAGCCCTGACTGCAGAAATCCCAACAGCTCTTTGATTCTCAACAGGATCCCTTATTCTTCACTGTAAAAAACTTGCTGGATCTTATATTTATCATAAAAGCAGCTGCCCAAACTGAGAATTTACTTTATTTGCCAATCAGCAGGCAATCCTCATGCCCAAGCAGAGGTAGTGTCTACACCAGAGTAGCATTCTAAAATATGTGGAAACAATATTCTTATTATTGCCTTTATCATTTATGACAGAAAGATCTTTAATATATGGGTGAATTTCCATTTGGAGAAATCAATAGTCTTAAATAATAACTAAGATTTCAGGTCTTTCAATCACAATGCAAAATAACCTACTATTAACTTTACAAATGAGAACCAAGTTAAAAGGCTTCTAGCAAATTACCAGTGAATCACCAGAATTTGCTTCAGGCAGAGATATTATTCCTAAATTGTTGCCAGTGATCTATACCTTTAGTGTTTTTTATTGCTAATTTGCACTGGTTTCTCATAATCTTCTTCTAATGGATCATTACAGCAGCCAGATAATTTGTACTGCTGCCAATAACTGTCTCAAGGTAAGGCTGTTTAGGTAGAGCAAGAATAATGCACAGGGAGAGTGAGCCTTTGAAAAGAATTCTGAATTAAAGCATTGTTATGGAAAAAATAGGAATCACTTAACAGAAGGGAAAGCTACATTTTTAAGCATCTTGCTTTCAAAATCAAGGCCATCACAGCTAAAGTACTACCTTAATAATATACTGCTAAGGGCTTCCTGTTTTAGTTTTTAAAATTCTGTTCACTTTCTTGCATGCCACAAAAACACACTGGGTCAAGCTGTACTTGAAAGTACTGCAAAGTGACACAGGCATCCAGAAGAATGAAATTATAATACCATGGAAAATAAAAAAAAAAGAATTACATACACTCTGAGATTTCTCAAAATGCTCCAAACTTTTATCATACATAAACCACCTCAAACCTTAAATCTTTATAAAGCTGGTCAGTTATATAAAGGATAATGATAACAATAATTTACGGATCAATAAAAAATGATTTAAACAAAACCTAATAAAACCTTAAGTTACGATGCACTACTCATAAGTAGTACTCAATTCATCTTTGGTATGACACGTTCTTTCTCTCATATCTTTCTTTGACTACACTATGGATTTTCCTTCCAACAAACCTCGATCTGTTCTTGGAGGGCAGTGGGCAGCACTGCAGAGTGCTGGTGTTCATACAGCCCATGCAGCTCGGGCAAAGGGCACTGGAAAGGATCCTCCAGGGAGCCAAGCTCAGACTCAAAATCACCTCACAAGCAGAGTCTGCAACACCTCCGTGCACGCACTCCTGTAGCAGCACACACATCCCGTAAACAGAGCCCAAACTGTTTCTCTGCTGAGCACCCACATGTGTAAATGAAGTACTGAAAGCCTTTTGCCTCATCCTTGGGGTTTGCTTCCTCACCTTCCAGCTGGATTCAGCTAGGTTTATTCACAGGTAGTGTGATCTTTACAAAAGGCAGACAGTTCATATTCTTATGATTGTTCTCATAAACTGTTGGTAATTGCTTCATCTGTCCCCTTAGTGTCTTCTAATTTTTTAAGTTCAAAAGTTTGGCAACATTCTTTAAAGACATACACAAGTATTTCAACCTTTCCTTGTGATCAGTGAGCTGGAATAGCATCATCTACATTAAGCATAAACTTGCAGTATTGATTGTGCATTTAATACACAGTACGACTACCACCTCACTTTAACTGGTTTTGGGCAGCAGGGAACAGAGGGCACTGAATTTGGGTCACAGTCAGGCTGTATGAATCTGGCCTTTTCTTTACATATTCATAAGGCAGCACACTGACATGCAGCTGTCAACGATTCCAAACTCCTTCCTGAGAGATGAGACCTCTACAGGGTATTTATGAGCTCCCTGGCTGCTGTTTCAGGCAGATTTGAATACATTCTCTTTTCAGGTATCTGGCATCTTTCTGTGGAGCTCGGTGACAATGTGCTGGCTTGTCCTGGGGTGACATGATCAGGGAAGAGATCAAATCCAAGGACCAGGCCTGGCCAGCAGTCCAGCTTTGGTGCTGCCATCCTTCAGGGTGCAGAGAGGAGCCGACACACAGCTAAAATGGGCAGAAAACTCCTCTGTCAGGGAGAGCTGGCTGGTGACTCGAGAGCACAACCATTCTTACCTCCTCTCTGTGACGGAGGGCTGAAAACACCAGGATTGTCAGGTTCCAGTTTTCTCTGCCCAGTCAGATGCCAGAAAAGAAGCTGAATCTCTCAAAGCAGAATGTAACAAATTGGTGATGTGCATTTCCCAGGACCCTGCTCAATTTAGCGCCGTTACTTTAATAACATTTCTATTGATGATACCTTTATTTTATATTACTTATCCCCTTAACCTCGGGGGTATATTGTATTGCTAAACACTACTTTCACTTAATATGTAGAATTTCCATGAATACTGAATTTTCTCAGTACTCCTGGCTATGATTTCTTTCTCTAATTCTGTTTCTAGGGGAACACTCTCCTTCCCACTGAACTGCAGAGCTCTGCTGAATATTTCCCTCTGTCCCTGTGCACAACCAGCATGAAAAGCTATTCTATATGACAAACTGGTATAGAATAACCAGTCAAGATCCCCAGCCCCATCAGAGGGAGAGCAGAGAGTTTGCTTTGTTATTTTAAACACAAAGGAAAACAAAAGTGGAAAAGCATTTGAATCCCAGCTTTGGCCCTTACCAGCTATAGTTTGCTCTTGGAAATAAGGACCTTCTTTGGAGAGGAACCTCCTCTGAGCCCAGTGCAGTCACCTGGATGGACACACAGTTTACCCTTTTAACGAAGCAGCATCTCTTGAAGAGAAGAGATTTAAGAGTTTGACTTAAAATCTCACTGACAAGTGCTTCCACAAGATTTCCACGTAAGTTAAATCAAGATATGACAGGTAGACTAAAAAATAATTAACAAAATGGCTTACACACAACAAAAATAAAGGAAGGTTACCTGGAAAAAAGGGAAGGGGTTTGGTTTGAAACTGTCTTTGAAGATATGATCAGTGTATTCATAGATATTTACAAAGGGCCACCCTTTGTCTTCATTCCTATCTATTGCGTTTGATATATTGTGCTATCACGGAGCATTCTTCTGAACTTATATCAAATAAGCCCATCCACTGCTTACTTTCCCAGTGCTGCAGCAAGGGCCAAACTCGGATGAATGACTTGATAATTGTGCAGGCACTGCAATGCTTTCCATTTTATGTACAAAGATAACAAAACCTTTTCCTTACTTGACTTTACTCGTTTTAAAATTCCTATTTATTTTTAATTATTCAGAAATTAGTCTTATTTTCCCCTCAACTAATATTCTTTATAAAGGTAGAAGCCCTAGCTTAAGAATATTGACACATTTTCACTTTTTGAGAATAATTAACCAACTTAGAAGATACTGGTTTTGAGAATACTAGAATATGAATATAAATCTTCAAAATTATCAAAGCCTATTCAACCCTAAAAATATACATATATTTTAAATTGTTATACAGATATTCAAAAGCATGGGTATGAATTTACGTATGAGTATAAAGTGGAAAAATAATAATCATTTGGATTTTTATCTGTCTTGATTCAATTTGCTGGCAAATCCATATGCAAAATATATATTTCTATTTACCTATTCCTTAAAATCCAAGAACAGTTTACCACTAAGAAATAGTGTTTAGTTTACACTTAGCTACAGAAAATTGTGTTGCACCCATTTTTATGTCCTAAACACTAAGCTATAAAAATAAAGAGATAGAAGGATCAATACTCCACTCAAGTGATACATAAATCTGAGTATCACCAAATACTGGAAGTCTATATGTATAAATTACTTACCTCAATAGCAAGATATAAATTACAAGGTGTAAACAGCACTAATGGAGGGTTCAGAAGAACTTTGTGAGGAAAAATTTAAAAAGCAGATCAGGATAAAAAATAACAACTAATCAATTCATTTTATTGCTTTAGTTAACAAAACTTCTCTTAGAGATGAAGCGCTATTATGTTCCATTTAGTATTAAAAGCATTAAAAAAATCAAACTTCAGCTCTGATAGTAAATGATGAAAACTACTCAAGTTTTACTATGTGCTGTTCTGTCATAAATAAACTTTCTCAATGGTTTGTATTTGCTATTTTTTTCCTTAGCTATTAGATTTTAATCTAATTATTTCAAGTTGTCTCAGGCAAAACTAATGACAACAATATGGAGCTGAAGTTGTAGCCACTTTACCTGCACTAAAACATGCAAATGTTGTCATCTGGGAGGCTCCTAAATCAGTACCTGAGTAATCCCTCAGATTCTAAACATCTAAGTAGCTGGGGTTTTCTGAATGTTAAAGAAATCATCTACTCAGGTTGTTTTCATTTGAGGTATGTGAACTGCAGCCTTTAGATACCATCAGTGAAATTGCAGAGGTAAAAAAAAAATTAAAAATAAATATATCAGCATCTAGTCTGCAGCTAACTCGCCATTTCCAGGCTAGGCATATGTTTCCCTTGTGGCTACTTGGGAGCCGGTTACTTGATGTTAGAATTCAATATATTGATGGAGGGGACTATTCATAAAAGGCTCAACATGAAGGAAGACGTGTTGCTAAAAGCAGTGAGAACTGGCTGCCATCATCTGAAGCATCTTTTGGTTTGATTTATGAAGCCCTGCACACGAGTCACACTCTTGGCACAGGTTTTCTCTGGCTGTACACGTTGTAGAGACTGCCCATCCACAGCCAGAAGCAGAAAAGCTGCCAAGCAGTGGTGCTAATCCTCCTCTTTCTTGCACATTCCCTCTGCCCTGTTCACGTGAACTCTTCATGCCCAGCAGCTGCTTTGTCCTTCTTCACTAACTCAACACTCGACCCTAAAGGGGAACCTTCTTCCACACGTCCTTGGGAGTCACAAGGCTTACCAAAATCAGAGAAGAACAGGAGGAAGGCAGGAGAATGAGAGGTGATGACTATCCCTTTGTGACAAAGTACTGCAGATAGAGCTGGATTTTGAATTTAGGCATGTCCCAAAGCTGTATGGCCAAAAAGAAAAACAAAAAAACCTGAGATGGATCTTTGAGTGGATAACCTTGAAAGAAATCTCTACATTGGTAATTAATTTATGCCAACAAGCTGATTGACTTACTGCCAACACACCACAAACCTGAGGTTAATTGCAGCCAGAGAAGGAGAATCTGGCAGTGAAAACTGCAGAAAGCTAAAATGTGCTAACAGAACTGTACCATCACCCCAGCACTGCAACCACTCTGCAATAACTGCTGGGCAGCTGAGGGAGAGGAACACATGTCAAGACTATTTAAAGCAAGTTAAAAAAAGAGTTATGATAAGGGCAAAGTTAGGAAGAGGACAGAAGAAATAAGACTGTGATTTTGTTGTTTGTTTGGTTTTTTTTTCCTGTTCAGCATCTAGGATAACAAGCAAGGACAAAAAAATGAATTCTTTTGCCACTCTGGAAAGAAATCTAAAAGAGAAAACAGCCCAAACTCAACCCACTACTGCAGATTACTCAGAAAGAGCAACTCATAACTTTGATCATCCCTTACTCCATTTACATCCCGAGGCCAAGCTCACAAATATCCCCTGCAGGGGCAGGAACACTCACAGAGCAACTTGCAGTGAAACCTCCTCTCCACCATGGCATTGACAGCCACTTCACTCAAGTTTGTAAAGAACTTTGGCTTCTTCAACTGGAAAATGCTGTGTTCTGGGTCATTATCTCATCTCTGGCAATAGATACAGACACTCAATAGCAAGTTTAGCTTTTACTGAAGTGTTGCTGTGTTCTGTCCTCATGAACTGCTCTTCAATTAGTGCCAGTTAACCCATGACTGACCAAATCCACTGCTGCCCTTTCCATGATCTGTGAGAACGTTTTAAAAGCAGTTTTCAAATTCCAACTGTTTTCTTTTATTCTGTTTTTTTGGACTTGATTCCACTTTCACATGAAATGCCTACCAGCAAGTTATGTGAAGCACCTCTTGTTATACACTTCTTTTTGAGCACCATATTTCAGAAAAAATTACATTAAAGTTTCCATCTAAGTGCACTTCATTTCATCATACCAGGATGTAATCTGTACTATCTCTTAAATTTAAATGTAATTAGTTCATAGAAAATGTCAACATGACACAGATACTTTCCTTCCACTGTGGAGTGAAGAACAGTTTGGAGAATGTCACTAGAGTGACTCAGATAATGTTCTTTGTAGGTGTTTTTCAGCACCATCATCAACACCTTTTTTTCTGTTCTTTTTTTTTTACCAAAAAAAAAAGATGTATCACTTGTTTTCTTCTATAATGCTAAAGGAGGGATGAAGAAAAAATATTTCATCTAGCTCTATTGATTTCCCAGATTTGGATAAGTTTATAATTTGCTCAAAATGTAAGAACAGGATATTTTTAGGCAAATATTCAGCTGTGCTTGAGCATAACTGAACAAATGATGTCTAAGTGGGATTTGAAGTCTGAAGGATCCTGATGTCTGAAGTACTATTACAAGATTTCAATATTGCATGTCGAAGAGAGACTTTCATTTTGTAAAGGCTCAGAAAAACACAGGTAAGTTTTAATGACCAAACTACAGACAATGGAAATACTTTCTCTAAACTTACACGTTGATTCCTATTTCTTTAACCAGAAATGATGTTCAAAAGAACACAAGAATACCAGTAAGAACAGAAAGAATCATCTTCCAGCACGCAGAATGAAAATTATTTTCTCCAAGTAACAGAGCAGATATATCAGGCACAGTAATGCTCCCTCACAGAGGGCCCGTGTTTGTCTTTAACTTAATTTGCCACATCGACTGCACTTCACCTTTATGCAAGAGTCTTCAAAAGCTGACAAAGGAAAAGCAACCTCAGTCATCAACCCAGGAGTCAGTGAGTGAATTAACAGCTGCTGTGTTTCAAAACACAGCTTCTCACCCTTCAGGAATCTGCTCAAGTGCTCTGGACTGGCTGCATCAACAAGGAAATGTTAATAAAACACCCCTGTCCTAATACAGCATGGGCATAAGGCACACATAAATTAAATACCTGAAAAATTAGTTGGCATGGTCAGATTAGCAATAGATAAACTAGATAAATATAAAAGTGATAGGTTATAGGATGAGATCCAAGTATGCACCCTTGAACATCAGCAATCCCGTGCATTTTCTTGTCACAAACATTATCACTGCTCGACTTTTGAACATGTGGGATTTCTACTTGCAGAAGTTTTATTGGGTGAGGAGAATCTGGTAGTTACACACCGTAAGTATGAAAGGAAGAAACCCAGCCTTACTGAAATTGGGATCTTTCTTCATTCAATTCAGTAAGACAGAGTTACCTTCTGGCCAGTAAAGGAATCAAGCAAGTTACCACTTCAAATTGTGTTCAAAACTGCCTTTTACCAGTAACATTTTAAGACACAGTGATGCTTGAACACACTAAACTTTCAGTGTTCCATGCTTCTACCGTCTGTTTATCTAAGATGGTTCCTGCCAGAATTTTGCATGCAAAGTTTCCTTTATTTGCAGGTATATTTTCACACCTAAATTTACCAATATACTTTAAGCAAATAAAATTCAAAAAATACTGATACTGTAATACCACTGAATATTCCTTTCTTATAAATCAATTTACATTGTATCCATGTGATTTAATAATCTTGCTTAATTTCACTCACAACATACAGACTTCTGTGGTGACCTACAATACTTCATATTATTCTGCATGCTTAAATCATCTGCAAATTTTCTTTGTTTCTGCTTCAGAAACGTAAATGTAAAGTTACTAAAAAAATGCCACTGTTTATTTCTAAAATAGGCTTGCTGCATTTTTTAACACTATATGGTGCTGAACGCTCAAAGCATATGGATCCCTTCTATATAATATAGCATTGGAATTAAACATGGGGATGGATTTTGCATTTTTCTTTTACGGTAGTATCCAAATACTTTACCTGAACTTATAAAATTGTTTTAAAAAATATATGTCATAAGTGTGCCCAAAGAAGGGATACTGCAGTAGTGAACATATTCAGTAACAAGCACATACATGCTTTTCAGCAAATTGGAATGAGAAATCCCAAACTGTGAATATAAATCACTCAACTTCACTACATGCATTGAATCTACATTTTTATTTAGATTCCTCTCCCGCTTTCCTTGCACTTTACTTTAGTAGAATTTTGCCAGAACATTTACATTTAAAAATGAAAATCCAGTTAAAATGCTTCCTCTCAATAGAGCTGTATTTTCACCCACTGCAAACCTTACCAGTGGCAATCAGAATATGCTCTTCTATGAAATCCATTTTTCTTTAAAATATTAAAATTTATTAGTATTTCCATGCAATGAAAAGAGCAAATTACAATTGGTGTCTTCACTGGAAGATCAATGTTTTTCTCTTTCCTTTAAGAACTAAGCAATCAATTTTTTTTTCTTGTTATGAAGCCACACGTGATCCAGCTTCTGACATTATCACAACACTAAGCCCCTCCATGACTGCAGAAAAGGTGACTCCATCAGTCTTAGACCACAAGAAACTACCAGCATTTCAGATGTCATCTGTACCATGAGTCCCTCACCAGCTCCTGACAGCAGACATTTTGTTTGTATCTATTAAAGCATCTCCTTTGGGTTTTAAACAATTTCCTCTCTACACTTTCCTTGTTTTTACACCACAAATTACAAGCTGAAAATAGTGTACACTGTACTGGAAAGTTGAAGAAAAGTTCAGACATTCTCTCCACAAGCAGGAGAGTGGTATTCTATAGTGATCTCCATCTTTATTTTATGACTCCAACATAAAATTTGCATTAGGAAAGAAGAATAAAATTCTCAAAAGGCACATATTTAAGATTCTGCTTCTATCCAATCCCCAAGAAGTAGAGTTTTACCAGCCAAGGAATTTTAATCACATCAGAATAACTGTGAAATTAAGTTTTTCATCTTTCCAAATGCAATTATGTGGAAACACCAAGATGTTCACTGATGTTTCCAAATCAGGGAGGAATTTCAGATGAGGAAGGAAAATATTCAAATGATTTTACTAAACACGTGAGTGGAGAAGGAAGAGGGACACTCACAGGACACTTAGCTCTGGTCTGAAGAACGAGTGGGAAAATGGTACCTACAGAGGAGGATTTCTGAGGGAATGGAGCTGCCACTGAGGGATGGACAGATGGACACTGTGGATTCCACTGGCCATGGGCTCTAAGCACCACTCCTTGCACATTTGAAGCACTGTCAGTCCCAAATACATAAGTGAAAATAACCATCCATCACTCAAATTAATGCTTTTCTTCAAATAAGAGCCTTTGTTTTCAAAACATGTGGGGTGTTTGTAGTTATTATAAAGCCCATTACAATTAACATGTAAAACCCTACACCCACAAGTTATACTCTTGTGTACTGTAAAAAAGTGCAACTATCCCAGAAGTTCCTAGGCTGAAAAACAATCCTGCTTTAACTATCCTTGATATCAACTAAACATATTATTTCCTGCTACAGCTTTTAAGTCACTATAGAATAGATCAGACTTCATAGCGATAAAGATGATGTCCCTTGGGACTGACTTTCCATTGAAGAGAGCTTTAATTTATTTATAGCTACACTTTGTACTGCAAATGACACTGGGAACCCAGATAAGCTGTTTGGAAGAATTGCTCTCCCCTATTAAATTAGCTGCTACTGTTAACTGATTAAAATCTTATTGCAAAACTAAAAGGCTCAAACAAGTTTGCCTTGTAACAAGGAATTTAAATCCATTCTGTGCTAGGAGCTAGTGAGGAAATAATGACTACAGCAAAGAGTTCTTTTACAGTTTCTGAATGCCTTTTATGCCAAAAGAAATAAAGAAATCTTTACAATGAGTAAGAGAGCTTTCCAAGAAAGCTTTTTATGTTTTGAAAGATATATGAGCTGCTCCTGAGATGTTTTGAGCAGGCAGTCAATGCAGCCCTGAAGTGCAAAATGCCTTTGTCTGCTCAGTCCTAGGTTTGCTCTGTGGAGCTTATGTTTTAGAATAAAGTGGGTTTAAAATCTTAGAAAATTCTGGGCAGAAGTATAATTATGATTGTTTTTTAAAGCACTAGTCCTTTCTGCAATAGCAGCAATTGCAAAGCAAGATTAGCTTGGGATCTTCAAAGAAAACATCTCTGCATTGTCTTGAGAACTTCCAAATACCAAGAAAACATTTTCTCAACTGATGACCTAGAGCCTGAATTTTGGAGAAAAATGGGGTTAAAATGGAAAGTCTATTACAGACATTTTACATATTTCTTTGGTGAAGGAAAACATATAAAACGTGTTAAGTTGTGCATTAATGGGAAGACACTGGGTTCATAAAAAATGTCTCTATTTTTTACTCAGTATCCCGTGAAAGGGTTTTTGAATATTTGAACTAGTACTCACTGTTTCTCTGGAATGAATTTTTCATCTTCCTTTCATTGGATAATCAGTAATTGAACATTTCTTACAGAGCTGGGACTGTCCTGCTCTGTAAACTCAGACAGCTTCCACATAAATTGCAAATCTAACAACAAAAGGCTATAAAAAAATGAAATTCATTGGCTGCAAGAAACCTGGGCAAAACTTAAACTAACATGACATCCACCTTGTCTTTCCAAGAATAACCAGTGCTGTTTGAGACTGGTTTCAACACCATTTGTCTAAGACAGGAGCTCCTATTGCTCATCCAGGCCTCATGTTTTTAGGCCTCTCAAAAACTCATCAGTCAAGTTGAAGAACCACCATCACAGCCAATAATGTGGGTATCAAACTGGTACTTTGCTTTTTAACAACAGCCAAAGGCTTCCCCCAGTCCACACGGAGGAGCTGAGTGGGGTGATCCCCTGTTTAACCAGGTCAGGATTTTGTGTTTGTCTCTGGCTTTCGGGGTGACAGGCAGGGATCTGGGGCGGTCAACTTCCTCTCAGCCTCGACGTTCGTCTGCAGCCTTCACCAAGCCCTGTGTCTTCTGTCTTCTGTTACTAAACTTGCATCACAAGAATATGCGAGTGAGGGCTGGAAAGTGATTTGCAAAGGTTTTGTTTATTTACTAAGCCATTAGACTCCATATGCACTGGTAAGTGTAGAGGTTTGTTTTGTGCTTTAACTATAAACACCTTCCCCATGTGCAACACATAAATGTGTCATCCAAAGGTTGGCATTAACAGGACTGTATTTACTAATTAGTTCAGCAGTTTATTACACTGAAATTTAAATGTACTAATCAGATGTTTATTTTGTAATCATGTTACATTAATGCTAATTAGTGATGCATTTATCGCTTCATGGATTACATTTAAATTTAAATGCTTCAGTCAAAAGTTTGACATTAAATTGCACCTACCTACTTAAAGAGTCTCTAATGTATTGGTTAATTTTAAATACCATTAGACAAATTCAATTTTTTTTTTACTGTAAGGACGAATTTTCTTAAAACATCAACCTAGATAACTTTGTAATTGTTATCCTGTGGATAAGTATTTCCTTCATAATTACAAACATGAAGGTATGAATCAAACATCTTTTAAATATTTTTCTTTTCATCTTTTGCTAGTATAACTAGGAGAAGCAATTTTAGGAAAACAAAACATTTTAGGCCAGACCATTAGGATGTACCAACTCACTACAAAATTCCAAGGAAAATGAATAGATTTAGATGTAATTCACAAGGGATTATACTTGAGATTTAATTATCAACTACTAATCAGCTGCTTTTGTCATTAAGCAAGAAAGGCATAGCCTGTACCTCGAGACAACAACAAAATAGAGCCCCACATTGCAAGGAAACTCCCAGCCCAGTTCTTACTGAGCCATACATGATTGTGGCCAGGTTTCTGCAAATTTATAGTTCTGAAGGAGATTTAAGCTGTTTTAGGAAAACACAGGTGGAACAATAGTAGAAAACAACTGTAAAAGCAAACATTCTTCAGTGGAATAATCAGTGTATGGCAACTTGACTGTACACAGAAAAAAATCAAATATACTTCACAATTCCAACTTTCCAAATATTAACACACTTTGTTGTTATCGACTCCCATAAACTCCTATTCAGAATGAAAAAAACTCATGAACAGAGTTTACAGGCAGGACAGAGACAAATGGAGCTCAGGGTGCAAAGATGCATCATCGCCACGTGGCTGGTTACAAACGACAGAGGCCAGAATCTCCCTTTCCCTGCCAGATCTGAACATTCCGTTTCATTAACGTCCCAAAGGCAAAGGCACTGTGCAGCTCTCCTAAGATATGTGAGATGTTTAGAGGAAAAATGGAAATCTTCAAACTGCAAAGTCTGGATGATTTATTTCATGACCTATTGTCCTTCCCTTAGATGCCAGCATTGAGTCACAAGGTTTGCCTTTTGTTTCTTTAATAACTGGCAAAGCTTTAAATGCATGTACCCAATCTCAAGGGGTTTTTGTTTTGCTGTGTTAGAGATTACCAGTTTCAGTTACAGAATTATCAGAAGCATATTCTGAATGCATTCTGATGTTAGTGCTCTGTTGAAACTTAACTTTTTAGAAAGCAGTAATAATACAAGGCTAATGTGAAATTCTCATTCCCCATAGAACTTACTCAAGTACTTTATCAAAAAGAAATAAAACCTTGTTGCTTTCATAAACTAAAATATTTTTAAAAAACAAACCAGCTGTCATCTTGCTTTACATTTGCTGGTTTATCTTTTCACTTGGTTCTTCCAATGTCATTTAGTCTCAACCGAACTTTTTAAAAGCTCTTTAAGTTTGTCTTGATGCTGCTGAAAAACTTTACATTTACATAATGCCTAACATGGTCTGTCCAAGGTAAGTTGTTTGCCAGTGGCAGTGTCTAGAGCAGAAATCAGATACTCAGAATCCCATCCCAGTGTTCTCAACTAGAATCAACTCCCAAAAGACCGAGCTCAGTTTAAAGGAACTTGATGTTGACAGGCCTGAAGATTTGTGTAGATGTATTCTGTTGTTATTGGCTATGCAAAATACCGTTTCGAAGTCTATTTAAAATAAAACTCAAATTTAATTAACAAAACAATAAGAGCATTTTGGATTGGATAGGACCTATAGTTTGCAGTCCTAATAATAAACTAACGTTCAGAAATGTAGTGCATTTACAGAAGAGGATGTTGGAACTATATCTACAGTACCTCTGCCAGTGCATTTACTGAAGGAAGTGAATGAATGGGAAGAATATTTCCTGACAGGGAAATTATGAGAATTTGGAGATAGAACTGAGAAAGAAAAATTCCAAATTGTAAAATAAACAATAAAAAAGAAATCTTAATTATAAAAAAGAATGTCTTGGAGACAGCCATGTATCAGACTCTCAGCATCACAGCAGTCATTCCAGGGATCAAAAGACAGTAAATACACCAATGTTTATTATACTTAATATTTATGTTGCCCTGGCAGAGAAAAAATGTTGCAGTTGGATAGCCAGGATGGAGAATATCGAGGTTTATAGTAACGTTCACTGTTGCACAGAAAGATGTTCCAGCAGAAGGGCAAGAAATTTGCACTTCCAAATCTGCTTCAGAATCTCTTATTGCTATGCACATTAAGAAGTTTGTTAAGAGAAGAGCTCTTTCAGCCAGCACTTTCCTTGGAGAGTAGAGGGACCTGAGAGCCAGCACAGAGCCAGATGTGCTCACCCCAGCCAGCCCGCCCAGAGAGCTGGCAGTGCCCACGGCTGGGGTGACCTTGCCCTGCTTTGGGACACGTCCCCCACCCCTGGCCAACACTTCCTGCTCCCTTGGCACGGACCAGGCATAAGGATAATCAGTGAGATTAAGACAATCAGTGAGATTCTTTCCCTCCTGCCTGTGCTGGCAGCCCACGACCCCAGAGCCAATGTCAGGGACAAGGGGAGGCCAAAGCTGCAGCGGATGGGGCTGGGCAGGACACGGCACAGGCTGCCCACGTCTGAGCAGCTGACAACACCAAAAAGCAGAAGGGAAATAATTAAGTCCAGTGCATGTCTGATTTTGTGAGCTGCTCTTTCTTACTGCTCTTCTGAAAACTGTGCCAGAGCTAATTAATGTCACCTGTGACAGGATGGCCCTTTTTAATGAACTTCCTTTTTTCCCCGCAACTGAACCGTGCCCCTCACGTTCTGAATGCAGTGTCACATACAGACACTGTCACGTTTGCCAGGAATATTGCTGCAAGTTTGGTGTGTCATTGCAATGTTGATTTATTCCATCCAAAATTTATTTCAGCTACTGACTGAATAATGTAGGATTTTTCTTTGTCTGACAATTGATTAAAAAAAGAATTTATCATCTTTCTTTAGACCTTTCTTCTGTATTTCACATTCTGATATTTTCTCATTCTAAACACAAGCAAAACCTTTCTGTTCAAATGGCTATTTTCTTGCTTTTGCAAGTATCAATATGGATTTCAGTATTTATAAGAAATTACTAGATCTTAAACCTTCTTTAGACAAAATTTATTTTTCATTTACTTTCATAAAATAGCCATTTTTAGAACGTAATGAAAAGACTTCTTTTTTATAAAAAAAGTAGGTCAGATTTTCATTTAACTGAGAAAGGGGTAGCAGTATGCTTTTACCTGCTAATTTACTAAACTCTACAGAAGTAATAATATATGAAGAGGTCAATTCCCACTAGTACTGTATTTTAATTATATACAGTTAGCCCCCAAATTAAATTTTGCCTGCCAGCTGATTATCATAATTTAAGTTCTTCAAGCAATCACAATTATTTTTAACACACTGCCTTTCAGATGTCTCACATTCCATGTCAATATTCTTACAAATGACTCCAAGGACGAGAAAAATCCCACTACTAAACAAAACACACAGAAAAATACCTTCTTCATGATCCAGTAAACCATGAATAAAAAGGAGTTTTGCTCAGAGCTGAGGATACACTGTACTGAAGAAACCCCAAATCTTGCTAGAACATGGTCCAGTTGGTTTCTCAACCAACAGACATTATGATGTCATTGATTCCTAAAAGCAAAGCAAATTCCTCAGCAGCTGAGTGCAGCACAGTGCCCACCCTAAAGCTCTCCTGGAGAAAGGAGGATACACACACAAACCACGGGGAGAGCTCAGGGCCCCTCTGCTCCCCAAACTCACCGCTGGAGCTGCTGCCAGAGCTGCCCCAGCTCTCTGCACATCTCCTGTTCCAAAGGCACATCTCCTGATCCAAAGGCACATCTCCTGATCCAAAGGGACATCTCCTGATCCAATGGCACATCTCCTGTTCCAAAGGCACATCTCCTGTTCCAAAGGCAGCTCCACGAACTGCCCCAGGCTCAGGGCACAGCAAATCTCAATCCTCGGGATGCACAACTCACCTACCGAGCCAGTGATTATTCAGTCTTTATTATACTACCCATAGCTCCGGGTTTTATTTTGTGTTCTTGTGCTTAATTTGCTTTCTTTGTTTCATTTAATAGCCAAGGACTGCACAGAAACACTGCAAAATCACAGGGCACTGTGTCAAATAACTAAACAAACCACATTCACTAAAAATATTTCCTTTCACCTACCACTTCTTTGTTTGTGTTCAATCCTCTTTAATTTCTTTCTGCATCATAAAGCTGCAGCAACACTGATGGAGGTCAGTTTAATTTCAGACATTGCAATTTCCTACACAGGTAATGGGAGTGAAAGTGCACAGAGAAGTGTCCACTTTTCATTTCCTCTGTGCACAGCACAAACCCCTCCCTGTTCAAATGAAACAAGGCACTTAAACGGGTGAAGTGAATAGTTAAAAGCAGGTAGGAGATCAGATGCTTTGCTACATGTATACATGTATATTTGTATATTTGTAATGAGAGCCACAGGCATCATGGCACATTGAGTATGAGACTGAGGCAAGTAGAAAAGACAATTAAACCTGCTTTTTGAGACTATGACATGTTGGACCCTGGAAACCTTCACCCACTTTCTAAAAGAGGGAAGCTATGACCCAAGTTGTATAAATATGATGAAAATTAAACCCAAGTAAAACCTACAGATATTGAAGGGGTTTATTATTAACTCATTAAGAATTAAAATTTAAAAAAGTCAGTTATCCAGTGCTCTGAGATGAGTTCATAAGCAGAACCTTTTGCACTAACTTTTAACTGATGGTTCCTGGCTGCACAGGGTGTTGGGCTGTTTGTATTCAATTTCTTTTCACTTGAAATCAATATGTACAGGATTTGATATTGTGGGCTGCCTCCATATCCCAGATGGCCTCCCTGAAATATTGGTCCACCTCCTGGTTCCACCTCCCTACAAGATGTTTTAGGAGGAGGTTTGTAGGCTATATCAAGCAGTGTCTCCAGATAGTTACCCAGAGCTATTTGAAAGCTCAGAAGTTGCAGCCCACCCAGCCACAGAAATGCAGTCAGAGAGCACCAGAGGATAAATGGGGCTCTGCAGGCAAAGAGGTGATTTAGGAAGTCTGCTGAAAAACTTAAGCTGAAATTTATGTGCTTTTAGAGAACACAGTTTGAAGCTCACAAAAGCTGTGGTTCCAAAAACCTCAGAGCAGAAGAAAGAAGATGTTGGCTCACTGCAAACATTGTGCTCAGCTGGAGCTCTGGCTAGAGCTTACTTTCTTTGCAGTCTGAACACAGAGAGAAAACAAACTGAGACTGAGATAAAACTTAAGACTGGGATTTACCTTCTGTATCCAGCACTTGATGCTGCACAGTCTGTGGACTACTAAAGGGCTCACTCATCTCCCTTCCCATAAGTCCAGCACACACTATATGAAAAAAAATATCTTCCAACCCCTCTTATTTTTGTCTTCAAAGGGAATCCAAAGATTCTTAACAGTTATCAACTTTCAAAAAACAAAAAACAAAAAATATTTTTTTTGTCACAACCTACCAAGCTCAAATGTGAACTAGAGCATATCACTCCACAGCAGCTACAGCCCACTAGCCCAAGTCAGCTCCGTCACTGTCAGACAGAGTGAATCTCAAAGATCGCCCCTGATTCGGGTTCATTTTTCAGCTGTCAAAACAGAGGCTATCACTACTGTCAGAATTATCATCTGAGTTTGAAGAAGTATTTTTCTACTTTTACTGTTCACACCAGTCTGGGTTCTTTCAACACAAGAGCTTTAGAAAATACAAGTAGTCTCTTTGGTAGAAAATGCAAATTACACATAAAGAAACATGGAAACAGTTGGAAACTTATCAAAGTTTTCTTTTGAAATCTCAATCCACTTGTCACTTAGGAAACACAAGTTCTAAGTCCGGTTTCCCCAAATGACAATGTTCCATGCTCACTGAAGCAGCACAATTTCTGCCACAGTATTTAGGATTGAGAGAAATGAGATTTCAAAAGCTTATTAATTGCTAAAAATATGTTTCCAAAGGGAAAAAAATGCAACACAATGCATCAACGTCATTCCAAGTTTTCAGACAGCCTGAAATACTAGCTTTGACTTAGCTGAAATATAATCACACAAATGTCAATTAATTGTTCCCCTAGTGATCAAACTTCCAGCCTTTGCATCTGCTGTAAATCCCTGCTAATTCCCAGACCTAACACGGGACCAGGAACCTGAGCTGTCACTTGGCCTAAAAAATGACAGGCTTGTCTTGAGACAGTGCTTAATATTTTTCCTCTTCAAATTCTATTGCACATTGAATCTTAAAACTAAATAAAGCTGTAAAATAATGAGCTGTATAGTAAAAATAGGTACAGCAGGGGTGTTCTTTTATTTGTATAATATTTGCATGTTTGAATTGCTACCAATATTGGAAAGTTATTTCCAAGAGCTGTGTTACCTATAGGGAAAATCCCAGGAGATCTGGGAAAGACAGGGTAATTTGTTGCAAGGATTTAGTCAATGTAATTGTGCAGTGTGCAAGAACTTGGTTTCTACCCTCACTTTGTGTGTGCTTTTTTTACTTCTAATTCAGGACTTCCCACAGGAGGTTATTTTCTCCCCTGCTTTTTTTCCAAAACATTTCTCCTGAAACCTTTAAAAATAGGATGTGTCATGGAATTCAATACTCATTGACTCACAATTTTACTCCAGAATAGTCATATAAAACCATATTTGTCTTATTTATTCATCTATGGCTATGACTTTTCCTCCAAACCCCAGTAATTGCTAAAAATTTTAGATCCAGTTTTTATTTAATGGAAGAGGAATATAATCTCTTCTGGTGTGACCCAAAGTACAGCAACTTTAATCAGACTTATCGTCCTTATTAGAGTGATTTAATAACCCCTTTATTGATTTAATTCATATCAGAAAGCATCTAAAGTTGGCAGAGTTAAACCTCTTTGAACATTACCTTTTCAATTCCAGGAAGAGCTCTGACTCCTGGCTAGAAAAGCTCTGCTTTACACACACAAATGCAGGCTCTGAACCCTTCCCACCACTGTCTGCCTTTTTCCATACACAGTGAGCTCAGTCACAGCCATCCACAGCACTGGGGAAAACCTGCTGGGGACAAGAGGCAGCTCTGTGCTGCAGAGATCACAGATGGAACCATTAAATTCAGATTCTGGCCTGGGTGTCAGTCCTTCCTGCTCAGAAAGCTGATCCATAGTCAGCACACACAGGCTCCCAGCTCGAGACTTACACATTGGGGGTTCCAAACCCTACTGAAGGAGAAGATGAATAAGTTTGGGCTGTTACCCAGTGCCTGAGTAAATTAAGTACAATGGTCCCAATTTCAATGGAGCTGGTGCAAATTTAAGAAAAAATAGGACAGCAAAGAAAAGAAACTCGGATCTTATCACCTCATTCACTTTTACAATACATATGTAACTGTGCTGATCTGAAATGGAAGAAGCATCCTAACTGCAAATAACTGAGTTTATACTAATTAGTGATTTTTTCCCACAGTGAGACAGGTGTGAAAGTAGATGTCAGGTGTCTCTGCTCAACCTTCTTTCAAGTAGTGATTGACAAGAATGATTACGGCCCAACCAAAACATTTGTTACTGCCTGAAGAAATAATTTCAGTAATACTTCTTTATCTATCTTCTTCCATATCCAAACACCAGTGGTTTTTATGACTATTAAATCCATAACATATTAGCACCATATCATTTGTCTAAAGTGACCATAACCTTAATTTAAGCACCAGCTAACAAGTAAGTTCTCTGTTCCAGGTACTCTCATTTTGGGAAAAACACACAAGGAGAAAAAAGAGAAACTACATTTTGCCTCAGGAAATAATTTTGCATTATCTTGTTGAGAATGCTGCATGTCTCAGAAATTATGCCAGCATTTCAAGAATGGGTAACAAAGGATGTAGAAGGGGAAACAGGAAAATAATTTCCACCTTCTACAGGAAGGAAGAACAAAGGAGGCCTTGCTCTTACCAGGACCTGTGCTGTGTTTCTGACCCTGCTGCAAACCCTGGAGCTGTGTGTGTTCAGAGGCAGGAGAAGAGCTGCCAGACCAGCCTCTCTGGGTGGAATTGCACTGTAGCAAAGAGATTTTACAGTCTGAGACAGTGGGCAGATTCCCACCTCAGCATCACAGGAGTTCCAGCAGTCTGTCTGCCATCTGGAGGCTGGACATACTGACACAGGAAACTTTCACTCCCTTTCCCTATCCTCGTATTCCCAGACTTTATCCTACAAGACTAACAGTAACAAACTCAGGAATTCCAGTTCTGGGAATCATTACACAAACCCAACGTGGTATGATGGTGACCTGAATGCACTGCACTTCTCTGGAGGTAAATATAACAATAAACAACAATCAAACAAAACAAACCACCAAAAAACTTTACTCTTATTCCAGTTGGTTCAGGATTAATAAAACTCATGTGGATTCTATGGAACTGGGAGAGCTTATTTTTACAAAAAAAATTGATTGATATAAAATTTATGCTCTGCTGTACCTCAGTAAATCTGCAGACTTCAAGCCACTTCAGTGGAACTGCTGTGGAATATCAGCAGAATAATTAATATGGTAGTTTAACTGGGGAGTTTGCTTCAATATAGATCAATTTCCAGTCTTATACATATAGCATTTCTCACACTGTCATTCATAGATTCTGAAACCAAAATGAAAGATGACATCAGCTAACAAAGCAGCTCCTAATATATGTAGATATCTTACATCAGTATCAATGATTTTTTTCCAAGAAAAGTTATCCTTATCTCCCTCTAATTCTAACAATATAAATGTTTCATTCAGTTTTACTATGTGTTCATATGTTTGTCTTCAGTACATTCAAGTATTTTTCAAATAAACCTGTTATTTATTATTGCAACTGGAAATTGACCTGGTAAAGTCATCTATGTTTACTCCATTTACTATTTTATCCTTAAATTCCTGTCCAAAGCACAATTGAAAATTAAAAGAAAAAGATGTCTTCAGCAAATTTTGATTTATAAGATACTCAATGCCCTTTTTAAAGCTAACTTTTTCTTTAAGAAGCAGTAAATTGTAATAGGCAGCAAAGCAGAGTTATGGTACATGAAACAGAAATAAAAATGCAAGGGATTGAAAGCATATTCACAGAAGCTTAAGCTGGGTAACCTTCAGCAACAGAAAAACAAACATCCAGTTTTAGGCATATCCTTGTTATCCTGCCGGTTGATGCACACTCGTTTGAAATAAGGAAGTAGAAAACAACCTTTACTCTGCAGGTGTCCAAAGGCATTCCTGAGGGTCAGTGTCTGATTTGATGTGGTGCATGTAGACACACGCAGCAAACAGAGCCCTGCAGCCTGGAAATCTCACAAAAATGAGAAAAATCTCTCATCAATGCTGCCTTGAATTGAAGGAAGATAATCAAGTTTCCCCGTGTTTTTGGGGCCTCAGGAGATGCAGAGGGGGTGATGGCCTGGTTTGGGCCACCCTCACTTTACCCTCCTCCCCAAGCACTACTGATAAAGCAGCAGCAGGTGTGGCCCCGGGCCGGCTCCCTCTGTGCTACAAAAACACGGCACAAAGAGGGTAAAATTCACACCGAAACCGACACGAGCAGCAAGACCAGACTGAGAAGAGGCTTTTGCATCTCCTTCTCTGGGATGAGGCACAGTAACAACTGAACAGGTTTATGCACTGCTACACACGGATTTCGTGGCTGTGTTTTGGTTTGGGTTTTCCCCCATGATGACAGGCATACGCTTTGCCAAGTTCTCTCTCAAGTCAGTGGTCTAACACAAATGTAACAATATTTCAAATTAACTCCAGGACTCGTGGACAATTCCTCCTTTGGATCCTGATTGCAATTTGGAAGGGGCTGTCAGGGCCTCGGTGCACCTTTGGACACAAACAATAAAACTGTTTGTATGGGAGCTGCTGCAGCCCTGAAAACTATCAGCATAACACAAACCAGAACAGAAACAGAGATCTACTAATCAAAAAACTTAGAGATTTTTTTTTTTTAGACCAAAAGATTATAAGCAGACCTATCAAAGGGATAGTAGCTGCCCAATTTTTTCAATCATTTTAATTCCAGGCTAACATCTGTCTTCTTATACAGCTGAGTAAACTCCATCGCTTGGAATCCAGAGCATATAACTAATCCAACCACGACAGACTCAAATTTTTCTACTTATCTTGTTTATAGGAAGCCACATTTCTCTTTGCACTATGTTACCTCTGATCCACAAATTTACCCAAGGGAGTATCTTACTTCTCACCAAATCCCTGTCTCATAAGTTGTTCATAATGTCATGACTAAAGCTACATGAACCAATGACAAGAAAAATAAAATAAATAATAACAACAACAGAAAAAAAACCAAAACACCTAACAAAAAAAACCAAAGAAAGCAACACACACACA
>VZRO01001733.1:239629-358393 GCA_013397915.1 Daphoenositta chrysoptera
AAACAAACCACACACAGAAAAAACTCCAGCACAAAACCCCACGGCCTTGTGGAGTTTGGATAATCGAATTTCAATTTCCCACAAGCTGTAGCAGTATTCAACATACCCAATCTTAGAATCATTTTGATACATTACCTCACCACTCTATGAGAACTCAAATGGTGGATAATAGACAGGACTCCTCCTTCTTATTCAGTTTGAAAATCTTGTAGGTTGAGCACCTGAGTGAGGAACTGTAGTGCCCAAACCAACCATCAGATCAACACTTTCTCTTTCTTAAGGGTGCACAGAAAATTTTGCTCATAATGGAAATCATATTTAAAGTTGCAATCCATAATAGTCTAGATCATTACATCCAGAAAATTAATTTCTCCTTGTTGATGAGCAGAAGTCTGCTGTGAAGCTTTAATAATTTTCTATTATTTTTTGAGTGAATATAAACATAATTATTTTCCCCCCAGTCTATTACTTTAACATTGGTTTGGCTAAAAGATACTTATTTGTACTTTTGTAACAGGGAGGCAAACTGATACAGATCATGTTCAATTTCTCTCTCACATGGTTGTTCTATGAGATTTAGCAATAAATCATCACAATTGTGATTATTTTCTGAATGGATTTTATTAAATACATTTTTAAACTTATTAAAGAATATGTTCTGTATTCCAATATTGTTCCCAATATTATTATACAAGGCTTGTACTACACTATGTCATGTGTTGTAAGACTGGTAACAGAAAGCAATACAACTTATGAAAATTAATTACATCACATCCAACAGAAACGAAATATCTCAGATTGAACCATGCAGAGAAGATTAGCTACAAGAAAGAAAATCCATTTTTTGGTATTAGTCCTCAGCAGGAACTTGTTTGCAGAGGAAATTTATTTCCACACATACGTGAATTTTACATGCACATCAGATAACCCAAATGGTCCTTGATATTATGCTGAGCAGAAAACAAAAGTTATTTTTTGTGAAAACTTTTAAGGATTTCCCTCAGCCTCAGAAACTCCCAGCTGGAACAGTGTGTAGAAAATGACAGAAGTTACAAAAGGTAGAACAAGGCCCAAATGAGCATCCTGGATCTAAGTTATGTGAGAAGGGACTTCAGCTTAAGTCCCCTGCAATGGAAGGGGGTCACTGTAATGATTAAAGTATTTGCTATGCAGATGTGCCTTGCTCTCTTGAGGATCTTTACTAATCTTTTTAATTTCCCGTGAGCTCTGCCCATTTAGAACAACCAAACAAAAAGCCCCTCTAACAGATGAATTCTTTGTAAAGACAACTCTTACCATCCCTAATTTCTCTCTCTGTATGCCAGAGGCATCAATCATCCTGGTAATATTGTCGGGTCTCTGCAGAGATGAGAGCGTGTTTATAATATGACACTGCACTGAACACTTGGCATTGGTTTCCTGGTTCTCAGCTCATAATCCTGACGAGGAAGAACCAGCAACAACAAATCAGACTGAGGTTTCAGGACACATCAGACATTCCAAAGATACTTGGACATTTAACCACACACTGCCACCCATTTATGTTCCTCCTGGATTGCTTTAGGTTGGCCCAGGCAATGAGGGACAATGTTTCTTTTGTCACCGAGCAGCTGATGACCTGCAGCCTGGAAGCCAGGCAACATCTCTGCCATACCTTCTCCCTCTCTCCTCCACTCTCTGTGACAGTCCATGCTTGCATGTCAGACTACAAAATGGAATTAAGGATCCCAATTCACTAGGAAAAAAAATTCTACTGTAACCAGCCTAGAGAAAATAGCACAGTGTCTCTCCCTAAGTATTGCCTTCTCTTCTCTTGACTTCACTCTTCCTTTCCCCTGTCACTCAAAACCTACTCAAAACAGAACTGTATAAGAGAAAAAGGATTTAAAAAAAAGAAAAAACCCACCAAAGTAAAGCTCTCATCAATCCTGTTGCATATGTTAATTGGGGAACCTGGAATGTTCTGTTTATGGAGCTGGACATCTGCACGAAGCTTCCTCAAGTGATGGGCCAGAGGAGGGCGTTTCCCATTTCTAAATGTGGCTGACCAAACTGGTGGGTACCAATGCTTTTCAAACTATGAGGCCTTTCAAACATGAGAAGTGACTCAAGCAATGTAATTAGGAAGAAGCACTAAGCGTCATTCCCTGGATAAAACTTATCCTATTTTATAGACCAGTGGGAACATTTTCAACCCTATTTTAAAATGCAACTCCAATACTCAAACTGGTACTTTTATATTTCAATTTTAAAAAATTATATAAATTTATAGAAATAATTTTTTTTTTCTTCTCACATATATTTTAAGCAATTTCTGTCACCTAACCTTTAAAGTAAGATTTTGTCAGTGGGGGAAGTGTCCATGCAGTTAAAATTTATCCCTTACTCCATCATTTTGATGTTTCTTTGGTTTTTTTTTTAAACACTTAAAGCACTTGAAATAATACCCATCTTCAGCCTTTGTTTTCTGGTTATAGATGTGGTTTAGTATCTCTTTATGTTCCTGCTTTTAAGGCATTTATATTTTAAAGAGTAATCACGGGCAGCAGAATGTGCCTGATCTAGTGTCGCTAATGGAACCGAAATGACTTTTTTTTGCAATTTAGAGTTAGTTCCTCCGTTTTTCTTTTCTTTTTTATTTTTTAAAATCTAATACTTTGTGTGGCTGACAACCATAAACAAGAAATCTTATGCAATAAGAGAGCAGACTTGAGCATGAACAAGTATCAAATGATCTCTGCTTAACTATTCTATTATCTGGCAATTCCCAGCTCTGCCAAACTTTTAAATGGTATACAGAAAGGTACAAGAAAAGAACAGGAAATCAAATATTCATGTCTTTCATATCTCTATGCAACCCTTCCAGTTCCTTGGATGCTTCCAGCTTTTCCAAGGAAAAAAGTGTTTTCTCACTCTGGTATCATGAGGTGCTGGCATTATACTTGAAGGTACATCAGGTGAAGTTTCATATTGCAGCAGAACTTGCAAAACCCATTATGTTCTCACTACCCATTAGCCATGCACTGAACCATTTTAAGCCAGAACCATGAACCAAAAATAGCCTCATACTGCCAGTATTAGAGCTGACTGCCACAAGTCAGAGAAATATTGTAAAAGGTACCAGTTTCTCTTGATGAAGTAGTTACTTTTCTACTGCTTCAAGAAGTATACTCTCATGAATTTCTAGTTTAGGTACACAGAAGAGCACAAAATTATAGGGCAGGGGAAGAGATCACTGCCCACCCTGTAGGGCCAGCAGGAAAGTTCAGGAGGCTGCTCACCCATGGCTAATGCAGCCCAGGACAAAAGAGGGAACATCAGGGGAGAAGGAGAGAATTGCTTTTTCTGCATGGACAAATGCAGATTCTCTTCCTCAAAGCAAGGAAACACAAGCTACTGGGAATGTTCCGGGGATATAGATGGGCAAATTAAATCCCTTCGTGGAAAAGGTTTGTGTTGCCCCTCTGGGCTCAGTGAAGAGGATTTCTGATCCACCCCTCAGCCAAGCACAGCTGTTAGCCTGGGGCAGTACAACATCACAGGAGAAAGCAGACTCACAAGCAGGACTGTCTGAAGTTGTTGAAGGTGCAGGGTTAACACTGACAATATGCTTGGGGGCTCAGACACCTTAGCAATCAGCATCACGCTTAACTCCAGTGGATGAATGTAAGTTACAAACCGAAATTATGGGGGGAGGGAAAAAATTCTGTATTTAGTGTAATCCTGAAGGGAGTCCAGGCAGCAGTATTTCAGTCTGCAGGTTTTACTGTTATCATCTCCTTTCACTCATCCTTACGTGTCCCTTTGAAAAGCACTTAAATACACAAGAATACATTATGATGTCTGTGTTTGCAGAAATGCTCTAACTATAAGCCTCTAAAATTTCAGTGATTCAGGTCTGAACACAGGGAATGAGGATAATACTTTACATAAAGCACAACTGTAATTTGCATTTCTCAAAGTGTTTGATATCAGGGGCAACGTTCAGTTATAAAAAAGGCACAGACAATAAGGTGCAGCCAAAGAGGAAAGAAAATAGTTTGCTATTATTGCACTTGAATTTCTTTTTGTTTTAGCAATATATTAACAAGTATGGCCCTTAGCACAGCTGAAGAGAAAAAATGCTGCAGAACTGAGCTTTAAGAATGTAACTAGGACTTTATGTCTACTAAACTGCTCAGGTCACTTATAATTTAAAATACCTTCACTGTTTGCCAAGACATTTGCAAGGAGTGGCTGCGATCACAGCAAAGCCTATCCCATCTCAAACATTCCTGCACAATCAAAAATCTTCGCTTTTTCTTTGTTCAGATTACTGGGACTTGGCACCACCTGTTGGATCTCAACAACAGGTTAGAGAAAGAAGGGCCTGAAAACTCCCCTGAAGCCTTCAGTTACTGGAACTTTGCTTTCAGAGCTATCTATGAGTGATCAAAATCAGAGGAAATGGAATTCATCCTACAGCTACACTCAGACCTTTTTTTTAACAATATCTGTGTCGTTCAGAAGCATGAAGTAGATACACATATATGCAAAATTATACCAAACAAAAAAAAATATTGGTTTAATTTTGGTTGGGTTATTTTTTTGACAAAATTTAGTAGAACATGTTCTTCTTAAAAAGGGAACTACTCATGCAAGAAAAAGGCACAAGCTCAAAGGTTATATAAAATTCTCAATATTAGCATGCAATGATAATTTACACAATATTTGGAGCACCATGTTTCCTGTTAGCCATTTTTAAGAAAATAAAAATTCTATTACTGATACATATCAATATAATAGAATATTTTCCTGATTAATTATACATCCCTATCTGTATACTGGTCATGCAGCTTTAATGGAAAATATTTAAAACCTTTCCATGAGAATGCAGCACACTTCTATGGTTCTCATTAATATTCCAAGCAATTTTCTGCTTGTTGATCAACTTTCCAGTTTAATGAATACCAGAAAAGGTGGATGATTACATGGATCTTGACGGGTACATGTCTCCTGTTAAGACAGCATTTCCCACAAAGAATTCAATGATCTACAATACTGTGCAATTCGTTATAGCACCAAAAATTTCAGGAAAGCCTTGAAAGAAAAACATTTTTTGCTGGAAGAGATCTTATACAGTATCTATTCCTCGCTTCTATACAAGGGAAAATAAGAAATTAAAAGAAAGAATAGATAACTGTAGGCCTAAACTTCCCCTCATCACAGTTGAAAATAATAGTAGGACATTATAAGTCTTATGTTAAGTGCCAAGAGACAGAATTTTCCCTACCTGAGGCAGAAAATGGGGTATCTTTTCCTTCCCCTTTTCAATATTTCAGCAGCAAAAAAAGCTGTACTAAATTGAATACCACTGCCACAGGAATGAACTTGTCACTGGGCACACAGAGCAGGCAAAAACTCAGTGCAGGGTCTGTGTAAGTCTGACTGCAGACACCGTGCATGCCATCGACCTCTAGGGCAGAGCTGCACAGGCAGCGGGCACTGCTCCCGGGCTGTCCCCTCAGAGCCAGCCTTGTCCCCGTGCCCACGCCAGCAGTGCCAGGCTGGGCCAGCAGGGCCAGGCTGTGCCAGCTGGGCCAGCAGTGCCAGCAGGGCCAGCAGTGCCAGCAGTGCCAGCACGGTGCCAGCACAGTGCCAGCACAGTGCTAGCAGTGCCAGGCTGTGCCAGCAGTGCCAGCACAGTGCCAGCAGTGCCAGCAGTGCCAGCAGTGCCAGGCTGTGCCAGCAGTGCCAGGCAGTGCCAGCAGTGCCAGCACGGTGCCAGCACTGTGCCAGCATGGTGCCAGAACAGCCACAGCCCTCCTGTGGCACAGCCAGCAGGTCCTGCAGGCTGGGCACCTCTGAGGGACAGCAGAGCCACCAAACCATGGGGACACGATCTGAGCCCTCCCAGCAGCAGTGGCACGTGGAAGGCACACGCATTTCACATCAGGGGTTAAAACAGAGGAGCCAAAGGGGGCCCAGACCTTTCACTGCTCTGCAGAAATCTCTGGTTTTGTCTTGTTAATAATCCATCAGAAACAGTCCTGAGACCCTTGACAAAGCAACCCAAGCATGTGAAGAAGACGTGTGATGCCCAGATGGCCCACACTCCCAGCCTTCAACACCCGTATGTTTCCAGAGTATTTTCAGATTGCTGCTGAAGAGTGGGGCTTTGGAGTTGTAAAGATCCCAGTTGGCAGGAAGAATCTTACAGATGTTGGAAAAAATGCTTTCACTGCAGAAGGATCTCAACTAAGCACACATTGCATTAAGAATTAAGCTGATTTACTGTATATCCCTGAGACAGCAAAAAATTGTAGTTCTCTCTGATGTCCCACTGATTATACTAGTTTTTTTTTTTTAACTTGCTTTTGGATGAGCAAGTCTAGAGTTTAAACAGTATTCTCATGATTGGATTCTTCTGGTTGATAATACTGGACACAACTGATAATATTGAAAAATAGCAATAAAATAAATCCTATCAATTTTGGTGATGCCTTTATCTCTAGATTAAAAGCCAAGAAAAAAACTTCAAACTACCAACAATGCTTCCAATTTCCTACAAATCATTAAAAACTTTTGAGGCATGGAAAAACTGCACATTTTATTGAGTACTGAACATTATGCAGGGTTACAAAAATGTAAAATCTTCAGTAAGAATAATTTAAAATATTGTATGCATTTCATAGAATCAAAAGTTCACCTTCACAAAAATCGAAAAACAGTTTAAAATTTTGTATTTCAGATAAGCTTTCCTGAACTCACAGATCACAAGACTAGTAATAGATGATACCTGAGGCACTGGTATTCAGCAGTCTGAAAGACTCAGGTCAGCTGAGATAGCTGGGCAAAAAAATTACTTTCTATAGCTTTTCCCGTACTATAAGTGATAATGTATTTTGGATTCTCAGTATTTATTCCTTATCATCTCACTAAGAAATCTCTCATAGACTGTAGAATCATCAAGGTTATAGATCACTTGTTCCAAGCCCTCTGCCAGGGGCAGGGACACTTTCCACGAGACCAGGCTGCTCAGCTCCCCACCCAGCCCAGCCTGACCATGAGGAACATTTGGCATTTGTTGTTGTGGAACCTCTTCCCCAGAGCCCCTCCACCTAGCAGTAAACAAGCACATATGGACTGAAATCCTCACCAACAGAAGCTTTTGTTATTAAAGCTATGATTACGAGGCAAGATACATTAAGCTATTCCCAACGATTTTACCCATTTTACGGTGAACTAAGAAAGCGAAAGAATTAGTTCACTGAACCACTGTGGATGTGCCTAACTCTGTTTGTAGCTGATGAAGAAAACCAGGCGATTTTAGAACATTATGTAGCTGATCACATGAAAACATCTCCTTGAGGGTGATGCTAATGAAATCCTAGTTTTCACTGAGTTTATAGACTAGATCTCCAGCAACTCCAAGGGGAACAGAACATGACTAACTCAGCAACTCATCACATCTTGTTTATTTATAAAATCATGTGGCTTAAACTGAAACATTTCCATTTTAGCAAGCTGAAAACCCAAACACGGAAACATATGCCCAAGGGTCTGGAAGAGTAAAAATCTTTGAAAAATCCTATCTTTTAAAGCAGTGCATTTATAAACATGTAAATATTTGTCAGATAGGTCAATAGCTTGAAATAAAATATGAGATGGTAATAGTGTTACAGTTTGCCATGTCTACTCATGGTGGGCCTATCATGAATAAAAAAGCACCAAAACAATCCTCTATTTCAGCTTCTAACAGTCAGAAAAATATTGTGGCACTGAAGAAGAAAGAGGCCCAGGAAATATTTGGATAGTGCAGCTCCTGTCCCAAGTGCCATGAGAGGGGCTCAGCTCAGACCCTAAGCCTTAGCAAGTCACCTCTTCTTCCTCTTTCCAAGTAGAAAATGCTTGGACATGTGTTAAATCTCTGGAAGACTCTCCCCTTTCCCCTTGTCTTTGCCCTTGCTCTGCCCATGCACCATGTTCACGAACGCCAAAGTTTCCTGAGTTAAAGTTACAAAATGCAGTAATTCTAGAACGTTATCTATGACAAAGCTTGAGGAACCATGAATGAGGTCGATATGGGCTGCAGCCCCTGTCACTGATATGAAATTATGATGTATTTAGACTTCTCAGCATTCAACTGCATACAACCCAAAACCTTCTTATACATCAATAAACAGACTCAATCTGGATCTCTCCCATTAATGTGCAATTATTTCTATTTGCAGTCAGCAGTGTATTTCCATAAAACTCAAATAACACAGCAGATGTTAATGTCCATAAATCCTCTCTTGTGACTATTCCACTGCTTAATGCTCCAGTTTTCTATATCTAAAAATAATACATTTTGAAAACTATGTTTATAGTTACAATGAATATCTTTATTTCTGAGATAACCAAAACATAAAAATATATTCTTGCATTCCTAGTGACCTCTTTTAGCCCTTTTAAAAATAAAATTAAAACTATTATATAATTTTATATAAATATGCTTAATGAAAATTACTTTAAATATTAAAACTAATATTATTAAGGTACCAGTCTCAAAGAAAAAGGAATAAAATATATTTATAATCTACCGGACAAAGAATAGACTAATTTTTCTTAAGTATGAATTTTCAGAAGTGACATGATTTACAATTTTATACTTTGATTTATAGATTCTGAAGTCATGAAATGTTAAGTGATTTTTCAGAAAGAAAAATAATTAAGGAAAGTATCAAAAACTATTCATCCCAATGTCAAAGCACTCCAGGTCACCTCTATTTCTCACATGTAAGTAGGAATTGTAGGGATTTAACTATTTTACTGCTCTAATAGAATCTAATAGAATCTAGCAAATGCTATGATATAAAATGTTCAAAATCAGCATCAAATTCAGTCTTCACCTGTAATAATACCGGCTTCTTACACAGGAATATATAAGTCCCTACAGAGTGTATTTAATCCCCCTACAGAGTAATAGGATTTTGCATGGGGGTCTGACACTCTGGTAATTTTACTGGAAAGATCTCAAATGCTGCAATCTGCCACAGAATTTTCCTTCCTCCCCAGAGCTGCAGCAGAGTCACACAGAATGACAGAGCGGGACAGGCTGGAAGGGACCCCGGGGGATCCCCTGGGCCCGTGAGGGAGACTCCCCACACTCTCTGGGCCATCTGTTCCAGTGCATGGTCTCCTGCACAGTACAGTTCTTCCTCGGGTTCAGGTGGAACTTCCAGGGCATCGGTTTCTGCCCGTTGCCTCTTGTGCTCTTGCTGAGCAGCACCGAGCAGAGCCTGGTCCTTCCCCTGAGCCCTCCCTGCAGAGACTCGTGTACACTGGTGAGGTCCCCTCTGAGCCATCTCTTTTTGAGGCTGAGCAGGCCCAGCTCCCTCAGCCTTGCCTCAGAAGAGAGAGGCTCCAGTCCCTCCATCGTCTTTGCAGCCTCCGCTGGAGCTGCTCCAGGAGCTCCAAGTCTCTCTTGTCCTGAGGAGCCCAGAACTGCACACAGCACTCCAGATGTGCCTCCAGGGCACACCTAGATCAATCTATGCTCTATTCTATTCACCCCCTGAAGTGATGGGCAATTAGCATAATGTGGAATATTTTTTTTGTTCCCTAAGTGCATTACTTTATGATTTTTAGTGTAGAATTTAATCTCTCTTTTGAGGGTGGGAGGGTATCATAGAAAAAAGAAATAAAAAATTCCACCTTCAATGTCATTCTGCACTTTCTGCCCAGCAATTCAATTTGTCCTGTCTGTTGACAATGCCACCCGACTTTGAATCTTTAGTAAATTTCAACAGAATACTACACTTTTTGTGCCAAAACCATTACTAAAAACATTAAACAAAATTGGTTCCAAGACTGATGTTCAGGAACTCTATTAAATAATCTTTCAATACATTCTGCTTCCTCGTTTTAACATGATTTATTCTGAGTCAGGTTTATCACTCCATTTAATGCTTATTTTCTGGAAAGTGTACAGAAATATAAAATAATTCAATTCAACACCCTGGCTCGAAAAGCACTTGCTTGTGTGTGTAGCCTACAGTTGATGTATTAAATGACAATAAAATGGATAAAACAACCTTACTGCACTAAAAGTTACTGCCAATATACGACACTGTTAAATTAAAAATTAATTGCCTGAAGAAACACACAGAAATTCATACATGCATACTTCAAATTTTTTATTTAGGGTTGCTTAATAATTTATGGCGTGAGTAAGAACATGCCTCCTTCAGCATAAAAATGCTAATTGCATTAAAGAAGAAACAATCCCTGGAGCACAGAAGCGAGCACTACAACTTGTTAGTCAAAAATTAATACTCAGCACTGTAAGTCATTTTTATTAACTTACTCTACAGTTGCAATGGCTGCACAATTACAAACAACAATGAACTATTCCCTAAGACCTGAGATAAATGATCAAATTAATTTTTAGTTTAGTAAAATATTTTGTTACTTCAGTCTCATTACCAAAGACTGAAGTCCAGAATGAAAAAATACCGTGTTTTTCCATATTTTTTGCAGTGTTTTTACAATTTCTGCTTTACATGCTACCCACTGTTGTGCTTTCAGTACTGACATCAGTGAGCAGAGGCCATTACAGTACAAAATTTATGAAACTGGTTTTGGTTTTTTCTCTCTCTAGCTGAAAAAATGTCAGCTTCAGCAAAATATTTCCTTAACTTTGAGTGCATCAGGACCCCTTTTTTAAACTTAGACACTTTCAAGTGACACTTTTCTTTAGATGTTTTGGGGAATTTTCACATGTTACTCTTTTCTAAATAAAGCAATCTGGCAAAAGTTTGCAGAAAAACTGTCTAAGTCACACTGTATTTCTGGCAAAAACTTTCATCTTTGTCACAATTAAGTGATGTCCCACATTAAAAAAAAAAAAAAAAAAAAGAACAGAACCACAAGCAATTGCAATATTACAGCAGAAGTCTTATCTTGCTCTCTGCCCAAAACATAAACATTCTTGTCTTGCTTTACCTCTTGATTTGTGCCCCCACAGCACAACTGGAGTGTGTCCCCAATATGCAGTGTGTGCATAAAGTGCACAGAGCCCGTGCCACATCAGAGGATTTTTGGGAGTCTGGTAGGACTGTGTGAAGCTCTCCTGTGAAACTGCACTACAGAAAAACCATCTCAAGGCAAAAGGGTTTTTTTCTCTACAAAAATAGAGATTCATGTTGTGGGTGGCGGGGTTTGCCACTGGGACAGCACAAAGGATGCAGCTGGGAGAAAAATGGGTAAAAGATGGAAAAATACCTCAGGAGGAATTACACATCAGACACAGCTGGCTCAAAATGCCCTTCGGAGAACAAAATTTCTGGAGGCTGCAGGTGTTTCCTGGGAAAATATTACCGAAATTTTTATTCCCTGAATCCTTTTTGATTCTCCTGCCTACGTACTTGCTGCTGCGGGGGATGAGGTGCCATGAGGACACCAGTCCAACGTGGAACACACCTTTTTATGGAGAGGAGGCTACACACAGCTCAGCAAACGGCAGTCTAGAACACACAGCTCTGGCTTTGGGGATTTGGATCGGCCTCCTGTGGCTCCCCACCACCGAGGGCTCTGCAGTTCCACCACACAGCAGTGACACAGCTCTGCAAAGGGCTCCCAGCCCCGGGCAGACCCCGGCAAGAGCTGCCCCGCACATCCCGGGGGATTTTGGCTGGGATCCCTGCACTGCAGCTGCCCGTGATACATCAGGGCAGACTGCAGCCCTGTGAAACACCTTGCTCACCCAGGACATTTCAATTACAGGATGTTGTACACAACTAAGTAAATAACCAGGCAGCTTCTCCAGAGCAACATTTTTCAGTTTTCCAAAGAGAAAAACATGGCTTGGGAAGGAGTGCATCCGATTATTGTCAAGAAGAGTTGCTCTTTACAGGTGGATTTTAATTTTTTTAAGTAGGTAAGGTTTTATTCAAACCTTTCATAAAATGTCACAGTTGCAAAGTTTAATTTCTCCAAAGGCTATGAATAGTGTAAAGCATTGTTTTGATTACTTAGTCAGGGTAGAGATTTTATTTCCCATCAGAACACACTACTGTAGAGAATGTTGACCAAATGAACTCTCTCCTTGTTTGTGTCTCACCTAATTAAGCATTATAATTATAAACAGCTTCAGGCTGTCATAATTAGACTCCTGTTGATTTTACTACCATTGTATCACACAGCTCTCTGCTCAGTGTCCAGTCACACAGAGGCTGCACACGGTCTGTCCTTTAAAACTCCTGGCAACTGGGTAGCAAGTCTTCAAAACCAGTGTCAAACTGTGCACATTTAAAAACTGTGCACATTTAAAACTGATCTCTGATCTTATCTTTAAAGGAGGCCTAAACTTGGTGCTCATCTGCTTTTCCTTAAGAGCAGAACTTACAGACAACCAAAACATTTCTTTTCAAATGTTTGTGCTGTTTCAGTTGAAAGCAGCTCCAAGCAATTGCTCCCTGATCAAATGTCATCTTTGTTATGAAGTTAGTCAAATATTTATCAAGATTAATATTAACTTTTTTGCATGCATGTCCTCTCTAATTAAATTTGCATATTCATTGCTGTAAGTAGCCCAGTGGCTTTAATACGAATCAGAAATTGATACTGTGCATGTTCTCAGGTTTAAATTCCAAAAAGTGCCAGGATGTTCTGCAATGGCCCAGCAGGTTTGGTTCACAGAGCCCATCTCGAGCAGGGCCAGCAGGGATGCTCTTTCTGTGCAGTGGTGACATGGTGACAAACCAGAGAGGAGTCAATGACAGCTGCTCATGACCTACCAAAGGGTGAACAGCCTGCAAGGACAGGGCACAGCGTGGGGCTGTGACTGGGGTTTGCTGTAAAGCAGCTGACACTGTGTTATTCTGAAGGGCAACACACTGCAGTTTCCTCTGAAACCCCTTTCCATTGACTGCTCTGGGTTCTGCTGGGCAGCTGGAATTTATCCATGCAATTACTCCCTCTCCTTTCTCTAGTTGTATCCCCGTGCAGCAATGACTATTTTTCAGTGCTTCCATTTCTTTGCTCACTTTTTGCCAGCAAGAACACTGGGGAAAAAAACACAAAACAAAAACTCCAAAACCAAAACCAACAAATACTGTAGATTAAGACATGAGGCAGTTTGAAATTAATCCCACTGCATTAATTCCCAAACATATACCAGCAAATGAGTCAGCAATGCACCAACACACTTGGTTTTCCCTTCATGCAACAAGATCATGTTGTGAAGGTGGTAAATGTACTTGATTTTCTTGTAGTCTTTACTCCAGTGCAAAATCTTTACTCCAGTGCAATTCCATGTGTATTGGGAGGATTCCCAGCAGAGAGGATGAGACAGTATTGAAGAGGGGCGGCAAAAAGCAAGAAAATAACAACCTACCTTTCCTCTAATACAACAGAATGCTACAGAAATACTTTGAGGGTGTCTAGACTGTTCTGAACACAGCAAGTTCTGAATTTTTTACAGAAAGAAGTCCTTTGGGAGAAGAGTTAGTAGGCAGAGTTAGTTCAAACTCTAGATTCAAAAAAAATCCAAACCTGAAAATGGTGCTGATTTTTTCTCCCCCATCTCTCCTGACACCTCTTTATTCTTTCACTGTCTGTGATTCCTAACATGATGTTCAACAGGGAATATTTCTGTTCTAAACTTTAGATCCTTTCAAGACACATGACACATGGGAAAGTCAGTGTGAATTCCTGCTGCCCTAAAGATATACCATCATTTAAGAGACTGCTCTCAGCCAGTTAACTACAGAAATTATTTTGTTCACAATTTTAGTGTATACTGTATGTAAAACTTTAATAATATCTTTAATAATATCTTGACCAAACGTTGCTTTTCCTCTTTACTCCTGAAAGAAGAAAATTCCCCAAAAAATGAATAAATTCAGCCCCCCTAAATAATCCCTTTCAGAGGAGAACTAGACCTCAAGAAAGCATACACCCAGCAATCCACAGAGGGCATCATCTGCCAGTCCCACTTTTCGATTTGAAACCCAAACTCTGCCTCATTTCCTGACACCTAACCTGGCCCAAAGGGTGGCCTGCAAGGATCACCAGTGAGCAAGGTGAAAACAGCATGTCAGGAAAAACAGTGATTTTTCCATGTGGTGAGAAAGAGGGACCTATAACCTTTAACTGATCAGAACTATTAATAAAAATATATATGTGCACAGAGCATGTAAAAAATTCCAGATGGCAGGACACAGTATAGAATTCTTATAGATAGGGGTTAGAATGACAGTATTATACATGCCTGTATAAATGCCTGTATAATATAACCATGGCACTGAGATTTCTACATATGCTATATATTTTATATAAAAATGATTTTTCAGGAGTTAATTTTTTACTACGGAGTTTTGAAATTTATTTGTCCTATTTTTCATATATTGTTGCCTGCAAAACAAGTTCCTGCTGGACTATGATTTTTGTAGCATACAGTTTACAGAAAAAAAAAAAAAAGGAGAAAAAATTCATATGCAATAAAACTTTAGAACCTTTTAAAAATTATCTAATGTAACTCTACCTTCTACAACCAAGTTATTGCAGTTTTTATGTCTGCTCTTGTGTAACCAGCCTGGGTTAGCAGCAAAGAGGGTTTTTTAAAACTATTTTTTACAAATCCTGTTGGCCACTTCTTCACCACTGGCATAAATTCAGGGTTTTGTTCTTCCTTTAATCAGTACTTACTGAGGAAAAGAGCAACTTAACTTTATCCCATTCCTGCCATATCTGCATTTCTTTGGGGTGGAAGTAAGTTATGCCTAGAAGTTGGCAACCAGACAACTCCCAAAATCTCAGCTTATTCTGGTGCTGTCATCAGTGCTTGACTGAACATCACCTGGCCCAAGGTTCATACCCAAATAATAAAGGAATTGAGAGAAAGGAGAGAAGAAACTAAGTCCTCAAACTTGAAAAGGAATAATCAGAGCACAGGAGAGGTTTGAGAATTCTGCATCACAAGGCTCCATGTAATACAGGTACTGCCAGTCCCTAAACAACTGAGCAGATCCAAAGAGCTGTAATTCACATGCAAACACCTTCAGAAAGAATGAGCCTGTATTGAATGCAGCAACATGAGCAAGAGCTAATGCAGATCTCACCGTTTTGTGGTGTACTGTCAGGATTCCACCCTCTGACACGCACAGCTGGGAAGAAGGAGGTATGAGAAGCTGATAAAATTACCCATTGTCTAAAGTCAACATTGAAGGCTGAAACTGTGCTAGTGCACCAAAAATAGATTAAAGTTATAAATTAGAGTGTGTAGGTGGAGTATCAAAGAATTACCAGCAAAAATTAGTTACAAATACTGCAGTGACAACAGGATGAGAGAAATTACTTTTCCAATTTAGAGGAACCTTGGGTACTGCTGATCGTGGTAGAGAACTGAATCCTTTACAACCACATGACCTGGAATTAAAAGTACCTAAATACATACGTGCATACAAATATAAACATATGCCCAGGTAAGCCACTCCTTGCCACAGCTTCTCTTAAAAGAAACTCACACCATCTCAACTCTCCTGAGTCCAGATAATTTGTGCAACAATTTCATGCAGTGAATTCCCTGAGCAAAGCTCCCAATATGCACATGGAGCAATCCTTCCTCAAGTGCTCTAATATCGTTTGTGAGTCCCATCATTAAAAATGGCCACGTTTGGCTGGTTTCCCTTTATGGCAGCTCCCTGAAAGCACAGAAAGCTGCACTGTGAAGTTGATATCATCACCCTGAAAACCAGCATGGACACAACGACTATTTGTGCCTGGAGAACATCACTGCTTGTGTTAATATTTTATGTTTACTGAATCTATTTGCAAATGGCACCACGGAGTGTGTTCTCAGTATTGCTTCAGTTTGGTGGAATGAAAACCAGCCATTCTATGGGGAGCATTCTCTGTTTGTTTTACAAGGGGTGGGAGGAATTGGATGCTGTACTTACTGCTTAGCACTCCAGATGCTTCAGCTGCGAGTGGGTAGGAATAAGACCTCACTGTCACAGCGGGGAATCCCAGAAGCATCAGAGTTTCCCAGCAGCTGGCACTTTCAGAGCAAATGGATCAGATCACAGTGTAATTGAACACCAAGGCAGTAAAAAGACAAAATGGTTTAGATGAGACTATTAATTTCAGGATCACAAATCTTGATTGTAAATATTGAATTGAAAGCGCAGTAATGTAGAATTTCCAAACTTTGATTAAGGGAAGTAGTTGTGCAAAATCACTTAAAAGAAATGAGTCAAAGGTTTTTTGATGCAAAAATGTCATGTGGTGCCTGAAATATGGACCAGAGAGCTGGGCTGGAAGCATCTTGGTATGCCTGCAAGGTGGAGTTTTAAAACACACTGCAAAAAATGGCTCTTCACAGAGCCCATGGATAAGCTGTGGAACTCCTTGCTCCAGACAGAGGGAGATGGTAAAGGAAGAGACTGACATGTTCATGACTAAAAAAAATTGCAAAACAATACTAAACTTAGAGGTCACCTTTGGCTCAGGAAATCTCTCAGCAATAAATTGTTTACTGAATGAGTATTACAGTAAAGTATTACTACAGATGTGTTCTGTTCCTGTGCCTTCCCCTAGATACACACTTCAAGCCACATTGTACTTAGATCTGAGCCTATAAAGATTTTATGTTCTCATGAAAAATAACACAATCAGATTATGGATTTTATAGGTGAAAAATTTCAGTCAGCAACCTGTAAATTCTAACTGGAAATATTTTCTAGAGGCAAGAGTATTCCAAGGGGACACATGACAACAGAAAAATAAAATCTCTTTCTAAAATTGATATAAAAATTGCAATCATAATAAAAGTTGTCTCAGAGATTATTTACATCTCATATTGGGATCAGCAGAGTAATAGTGCTCTTGAAATATGCCCCTATACTATATGTTGGTCTCCTAGTAGAAACTAGAAATAATTCAAAGTACCAAAACAAAGTTAGAGTGAAATCCAATTGAATAATGCTTGAATATTTGACTGCAACTGCCAATTATGGCATTTATTAGTGCTATGTTCTAGGTATTATTTGGGGACATAACTGTGTGTCAAATATAAACATCCACAACACATGTAAGCAGGTAACAAGGCACACTGCTTTCTTCAGGTTTTTCACTTGGTTGTTTTTTGCTATTCAACTAAACCGAACTGGGATATCAAAATTTGGAGCTCTGGTGATGTTTTTTTTCAATACATACAACGAAATATATGTATCAAAGTATTAGACTTACACCTTCTATTTAGTGAACATTTCTAGCTTTCTTCATCACATGCTTCTCAGTAGTTACATTGATAAGGCACTGGTGAGTTTTTAGTACATTTTAAAGCTTAACATTTTGTTGCTTCCATATGAACAAGCTGAGTAATAGTACTACAGTGATGAAATACTCTCTGACAAGATCCAATTGTTTAAAAAAAAAAAAGACTGCAGTAATTTCCATATTTCGTATTTAAAATCACTTTTTCCACAGAACACAGAAGGCTTAAAACAACTCGTGCCTTGGACTGATATTCTGTTATATTTCACACACTCCAAAAAAAATGTCTGGTTAATGTTTTGGTAGAAGAATTCTGGCTGAGGCAAATTTTTCCATTGTTTACTCTACCTATGGATTTTACTAGTGTAAGGAATTTCTCCTCTTTTGTTCTTAAACTATTTATTTACTTTCATGAAAACCTGAAAATAGTTATGTACTCCAACAGAGCAAATTGAAATATTATTATGTAACATAGTAAAATAAAATGTAAACAGATGCATTTTAATATTATACAATGCAGTATTCAATGGCTCATTAAACTATATTCATTACTAAGCTGGAGCCATGGAAACAATTTTGTAGCTTTAACAATGCACCAGATGTCAGATGTTTGCTGTGTCAGATGGTTTTATTCTTTAGCCACTAGGAATTTACAGTCAAGCGTGCCTCAATAAACACATAAATCTGGTCACATCTATCATATTTGCCAGTATAAGTTAGAATTAAATTCTGAGACAGTATTCAGGACCCGTAGCATTCTATGCATAAATTTTTCTAGATAAAGGTCCAAAGTGGAAAACATTGGAGAGTGGGATTCCATTCTGGTCCAATCAAAACATTTTTTTTCAAATCATCCTCTCTACCTACAACAAACCTTGTCACCTTGAATGAAAAAAAGATTCAGCTGAAAAATATCCAACTGAAATGTTCTGCCAATTTTTAAGTATTTCTTCCTTTCACATCCCCCTTTGTTCCCCTCCACATATCAGAGAGGAAAAAACCCCAAACAACAAACCACAGATATTTATCTCTGAGTTACAGCAACCAGAAAGGACTTTTGTGACCCAAGCTACCCATCCACAGTAACTGCATCTATTGCAGCTTCCACAAGCCCACTTCTGTGCTTTTTAAAAAGAACTGGACACTGATCCAGCAGATCTCTTACTGGGAGTACACACCAGTTTGTCTTTGCCATTACTCACGTCCAAGCTCCTGCTGGAGAACCAAAAGGTAACGTGCTGATAATGAACACAATGATCCAAGAGCTACTGAAGTTGTCTATACAAACAATTGACCACAGACAGCTCTAGTCTGTTATTTATTGTCACCCTAATGATTTCAGGCTTTTTCCAGTCTCCACTGAACAGAGTTGTACAGTGCTCCTATGTTATCAATCTCAATAAAAGCTCTGGAGCAGATAACCTAGAACCTAAATGACTTAGTTTAGCTGCCAGATCTAATATTTGTCCCATTTTTCACTAATAAAGCTTGGGTTTTGCAGCTAATGAACCACTTTTAATCCAGCATCCTGAAATCTCCCGGCTCCACACACTGGAAAGGGTAACAGCAGGCTTCAGTGATGTTAACCTGGTTCCAGCTACACCTGATTTCACTTCTACTTTAATTTTCTGCTTTCCAAGGAAAAATGCCATGTAGCTTTATGGGAGGCTTTATCAGCACGATATGGTTTTAGGACTATCCCACCCATTTATGCTGTCTTTTAACTGGTTTCAAAGGCATGGATGTATGCCAAGGAACTAACGTCAAATCACAGCTGCAAAACATCCCAGGCTATCAGAAGCATCTTTAAAAAATAGTCTAAAAGTCAAAGCAAAAAACGCAGTTGTACATCTGGAAATTAAGCATAGATCCAAACACATGCTTACACATCCAAACTACTACTCTGCCTTTACTCTCAGTTCAGTGTGAGCTTGCTTGAGTTTAAATCACTGTTTCAGGAAGATAGTCAGGGGTTTTGTTGTTTATTTGTTTTAAATATATACAAACAGCTTCAACATGTGTTCTTCCTACCAGATCCTTACATTTTTTTAACTAAACTAATTCCAAAGATTTTATCATTCCCCTCTTGATCATCATGGCAAGGCATCCTCCTGAGCTTCCAGAAGCCACGATAACTGGCAGCTTTGTCAACACTGACCACTGGAAAATATTTTCTCCACCCGTACACCTGCAAGAGAAGTTCCCAGCAGTGTGCACAGCTCAGTGGAGGCAGCTACCAGCTGTCCCTGGAGCCAAATATAAGGACCAATAGCAAGGATGGAGTTCCCATCTTAGCCAGTTACATTGAAATCAACTTTAACTCAAGCCAGACTGAAACAAACTTACTTATTGACAGATACGCAAACCAGACATAGGAAAGGTGACTAAACCAGAACTAGGTATAACTTCTCCCACAATTGAATCTGTTATAATCTCTCCTTTTCTTTCTAAATCTAACCACCGGGCTCATAGATACTGCTAGCAGTTCTGCAGCCCTCTGCCCTCACACTGCAGTTACAGAAGAGGATCTGAATCTGGAAACCTTGGCTTCCTGTGGGCCTCTAAACCACATCAAAAGAACTGACCCTTTCCAGGGATGTACAACCTCTTTTGTTGCTGATCTTTCACCTGGTGGCAGTTTTCAAGCTGTCTGCTGCATAAGTTGATAGCTGCCTCTCCAGCTTCAAGGTGTCTGGTGAACACAGCCTGTTGAAATGGTCATCTGCCTCTTTAGACCCAGACTGTGCTTTCAGTGTGTAGATAATTTGCAAGAAATCATTCATAAAAGCTTAAAATAAATGTCTGCCATGCCACGAGAAAATAGTCAGACATCAGTGTTAAATACTTCAGTCACCACGCCAGACTGTGAATTGGGGGGCAGGAAACAGCTCTGAAATGGTGCCTTGTTCAGTGCCACTGCTAGACTCAGCACTCAACATTTGGACTTAGGCCAAATTTGATTTTTAAAAATTCTACTTATCAGATATTCCTCTGCTCTGAAGCTATGTGGAGATCAGGAGAAAAAAACCATCCCTAAGCATCACAATATTGAGAAAAGGCAGTTTCTCTTGAAGTAACTTCAGCCAGAAAAAAATCTCCTCTGGACTTGCTGCAACTGCACAAAAGAATCTGAGATGCTTTCTCAGCTCAGGTGAGACCATCTGCATTCAGTGCTGTCCTTCCTGACAGTTTTATGAAGCATATTGACTTGTTTTAAAGAAATCATACTGGGTTTTTTTCCATGCCCTGGTGGCTATTGAGTCAATTCAGGGATATTAACAGATGTGTTGCTCTCTTTTTAGAACCTGTTCAATGCTGTTTATTGATCCAACAGTTGATGATTACAGTGGTAAAATGCTGTCAAACAATTGATATTCATTATGGAGATGAAGCACCCCACACAGAACAGATATTTGCCAGATGAGCTTTCAGAATATTAGAATTTCAGGTTAGTTTCTAGTATATGTTATCCATATTTAGAGTATCTGATTTATTGATTCATATTACTATGCTTTATTTTCACTTTTAGCCTGACCAGCCTGTCTGTTTCTATAGTTACTGATCTGATTTTCTCCTTTACAAAAGAGAAAAAAATTACACTTTTTTTTGGAGGGAAGAGTGGCTGCCCTTCCCAGAGGCAGAGGGCAGCAGCTCCTTGTAGAGCAGACTGTGGGTCTTGGGCAGCACAAAGCTCCCATCCCAGCCAGTAAAGGGCTGTGCCTGCATGGAATTCCAACAGTTTAGTAGGAAAGGCTCCTTAGTGCCACATCCCTTGGCCCAGGGCCACAGCCCAATTCTCTACAATCTGTGTGTGTGTTTACTGCCCATGCACTGATGTGGCCTCAAGGTACTCTCGCTTTCACTGGGACTTCTTGGAGACATATACCTTTCTAGTCTGGAGAAATACCTCCAAAACTTAACTCTTCCAAATCCTTACAAACAAACAAATTCAAAGAAAGCCTTGATTCACTCCCAGCCCCCATTGTCACGCACTTACCAATTCTTCCCTGACAGTAAAATAAGCATTAGGTGATAAGAGTATTTCTTAGGGTTCATCTGCAAAGACTTGCACATTTTCATCAGTGCATATTTTGCAGTGCTTGAATCATGGATTTTTACCCAGAGAATGGACCTGATCTATTGCAGTTTTCTGCATTGATTTCTGTGACCTATATCAAAAAGGTTTTATCTGCTAATTCCTGTGTCAAACCTAATCAAGTGGGAGCTAATCTAGCCAAGAGGGAATCTGCAGAAGAAAAACATTTCAGAAGTTATAGAGCACCCACTGTAATTTTTTACCCACTCATGCTTTATGCCTTCCTCAAATTATCAGGGGAATAAAACAGCCAATACAAGCAAACAAAACAAACAAACAAACAAAAAAAAAAAGGCAAAAAAAAAAAAAACTCCCAACAAACAAAAGCCCAACCAAAAGGAAGGATCATAAGTCCTAGAAGCCTAAATACAACATTTAGAGAGGTACATGACATTTTGTCAGCATGAAAGAGGTTATGTAGCACAAGAGAACAACATCACCAGTTGTCATATCCTTTTTGTCAGTATTCAGTGTTTTATAAATACTTCATTTTATAGACAGAGAACCTTCAGACAGGATGTGAAACAACAACTCCTGTAGTTAAGCATATGAAGAGAATATTAATAAAATACTGGTTTCTTTGAGTCTCCCAACAAAAAATCCATATACTTGTGTCTGGCAGCTCTTCTCTAGATATATCCTTGTTGAGTTTTCTCTGGTTCCATAGTAAAAAGTGCCTTTCCAGAGTATTGAGAAAATCAAGCAGCAGCCCTCAAAACAGTTCTTTGGAATATTCCAATGTAGTACTGATTTTTGCCTGTTATTAAAATAAGTTTGACTAATGCTCTAACATTTTTTGCAACAACAGGTTAAATTAAGAACCTTGACTTAGGAAATTTGTCCTATTTTATTGTTCTTTAAGTGGTTTTGCCTTGTTCAATACACTGTTTTATTATTAAACACTGCTGCCTCAATGTTCACTTAGGCAGATGCACGATTCCAGCATTACATCAGCATAAAAAATGCTCTGACTGAAGGAGAAAAGTGATGTAAGCCTTCAACAGTGGTGGTGTTTGGCACTGAGGAGACTTGCATAAAAGAATTTAAGTGAAAAACAACAAATCTGTATTGCAACTCACATAATGTGCATTGAAAATATCCTGTGACACGTATTACATGTGAAAACTTGATCAAATAAAATATATTCAAAATAGTTTGGTTTTTTTTAGATGGTTATGTATAAATTTTTGCACAACAGAAATAAGGAGAATACCCTAGGCAACAACCCCACTGTCTCAAACAGTGCTATTGCATGTGGAAGAAACAACAGAATGAGATTCCAGCATCCCATTTCTGACACTGCTTTTATTGCTTCCTGAATTTTTGCTCTAAATATTAGCTATTGGAAGGGGCATTGATGCTGTCCAGTTTGCCCCAACAGCCCTGTCCCACAGCCTCTTGTTTGAAAACACCAGCTTACATCCTTTCTTGGCATGTAAAACTTTCAAAGTATGATACAAAAATTTAGAACAGCCGGATATTAGCCACAAACCTTATCCTGGTGACTCTCTCTGTTGCATAAATACTCCCTCCAGACTTTCAGAGGTGCTTCTCCTTCTCCTTTACCCATTCATCTGACTATTCCTCATTCTGTGACATTTACTGAAATAATGCTATGCTACATCATTTCTGTTGCAGCTGTTTACTTATTAGTGCACACACAGATCCCCCAAGGACAAAGTACCCAAACTGTACAAAAAACTGCATCACTTTCCGAAACACATCAGATCTGTGCATGCACTGCAGATAAAGCATCTGTTCAAGAAAATAACAGGTGAAAAAGTGTTGCATACAATTTGTTCTCATCAGAGGGGATTAGAAATGGATTGCTAAACATCCATGAGACACAGGAATGGTGAATGCTTGAAAGCAGGGAAGCAGAGAAGGTGCCAACCACTTAAGCTCTCCTTTGTTCTTTTCCATTTACAAACTACCAGGTACACATGAAAACCAGTCATGAATGTTTGATTAGTTTTGATTTACACAAAAGTATCTGTTATATTTCTTTGAAATTTCTTTGTTTATTTAGTGTTTTTACAATAGCAAAGCTAACAAAGACTTTGCACTATCTCAGCCTCATGCTAAACAAGGCTCTAAGTAATATTATGATTTGCAGGGGTGAAAACTCACAAGATTTCCTCATGGTAACATTGAATTTTCTATCTTGGCTCTCTAATATAGTGGGTAAAAATATTCCCTGTTTCTTTCCAGTATAGACTCCAGATATTCATTACAATTTCTAGAAATATTTTGGTTGAACTAGGTTTAAAATAAAAAATACTTGCCTTGTTTTATTTTACTTCATAACTCTGTTTCCCAAATAAAACACTGCAGAGTGTTTCATTCACTTCTACAAGTACTTTGAAATTATTTTTCTATTTCTGGAATCACTAATCTCAGATGAAAGGTCATAGAACACTAGTTGACATAAAAATGCAGGTGACACTGCCTTTGTCAAAGGCAGGATTAGGACTTAACTAATAAGATTAAGTAGAGGAATGGTGTGTCAGACAGGTATGAAGAAATTAGTATAATTACATTTGAGGAAAATCCGTGTGTAGTATGAAGAATCAAAGAAAAATGTAGAGAGTCAACCTGAACAGATAATTTTCACAAGGACTAAAAGAAGTTCAGGATTTTTTAAGGGATATAAAAATAATACTCCCATATCTTATACGTGGAATTAAGGCCATATGGGGATGCTATGTATACTGATAGTAGCTTTTAGACTTCTAACAGAAAGAAAGGGAAGCAAAATCTAATGCTATATTAACTTTTTCATAGATATCATTCTAGTATTTGCAAGCAGAATTATTCCATCAAGATAAAGGTTAATACAGTAGGTTAAAAGCCTTTGTTTGAATACCTAGCACCACTGATTAAATCCAGAAGTGTAACACAGGTGAGCAAGTTTCAAGATTTCAAATCTCCAGGCAGCTAGCAAGATCAATTTTCTCTGCTACTAAAATCAGTGAATTAGAAAATATAATAGCTGGGTATATAAATAGTTGGGTGCCATTAGTTGCCATCAGCACCTGCTACACAATCAATTCAGAAGGACCAGGATGGATTTTTGGACATCTGCAGTATTGCAGCATCCCTCTACCACCTGCAGAGGATATAAACCCTGAAGAATAGACCCCAAACAGGTGGAATTACACATTGCATTAGCTGGCAGAGAAAACCTGGTTCAGAAAACATTATCCTGTCAAGAATTTAAAATTTGTAACACTAAATAATGCACAGCAGATGGAATTAGAGTATAGAAAGTCTTGAATTGGTGTAATTTCCTGGTACCTTATGTGTCAGCCCATCTGGGTGAACCTCAGGCCCCTGTTTAAGTGTCCGTACATTTAAATCTCCAATTCAGTTAATCATAAGGATGGTAGTTCCTTTTGCCACGGATACAACACACCCAGGGAGAGAGAGCAAACCCTCCTCCTTTACAAGAAGTGAGCTCTTCAGAAGTTCAAGTATTCCATTTTAATACTAATAATACTAATAATTTTGATACTTGATATATGCATTGATCATTGGAAAGTGAAGGTTTCTGTCCCCTCTTTCTAAACATCAAGAACTATCTACTTGAAGAGGACTTTGCCAGAGAAGAATATAAAATAATCCACTGCATACCTCTCTTAATGAAAAATCATTATTGCCACTCCTAAAATAGCCACAGTCTCTCTTTTTTATTTTTTTAATAAAAACTTTTGTTTATACTTTGCAGTATAAAAATTTAAGTTGTTGCCTGGTTTATTTTATGTGTAATTTCAGGGGAAAAACAGCAAATCCTAGCCCTAAAGCTAGAGTGCTCCTCATTGCTGCAAATGTCACTCCTAAACAACACAAGGCGAAAATTCAACCAGGCATTTGTCCTGCACCTTAAAAAGGTGGGTAGAAAGGTGAGATATTAGTGATTAGCTAAGAAACTAGAATTAGAAATTAGAAACATTACATAACAATTTCAGACGTTTAACCCCTTTCTCAGCTTGCCACAACACAGACAGCAAGGCTGGTTAAGATCAATGCACCACCAGGAATTGTTTTACTCACTGCTGGGTTTCTTCCCCACAAAAGCACTACAATAGCAGCAATAGATACTGAAAATAACATCAAATATCTACTCATTATTCATTAGGATATAATAGTAGAATTCTTTTTCTTCATACACGTGATCCCTTACACAAGTCCAAAGTACATCAAATGTCTGATTTTACGTGGCTTTTTTTATCAAAAAAAAAAAAAATTCAGACTCTTCCATTTAACAAATGACACTGGAGTCTTTGTATATATATAGTCTTAGTAAGGCTTTTGTGAGTAAATTACTAACATGAAGATGAAGTTTTCCCTTTTTATGAATAAACATTAAAGAAAACTATCTTACTAGTAAATTACTTTATAGGTTACATCTATACCTAACATAAAAGCCACACAAATCCTGTGTAACTGATGGTTCTGGGGAAAATGATTTGTAGATGTAATTTCACTGGAATGAAGATAAAAACTGTTTAAACCTCAGTACTTCATAGGCTCGTATTTTGTTCTTTTCCCCTCATTTTTACTAGTCAAAGTCCTTTTTCAACTATTTCCTTTTTTTCAAATTCTTTATGCAGAAAAATACTACCTTTAAAAATACAAGAGAGCAGTCCATGGTTAGCTCACAACTATTAATATTTGAAAAGTCAGCATCATATTATGGGTTTGAGTTTCTGTATGCATGGAAATATCTAAGTGCTTTAATATCAAGGTGAATATGTGAGTAATTCCAAGCCCTTTTTGGGTAAGGGATATGTAAGGAATTAAAAATAATGACAAGACAGCAGTGAAATTAAATTATTTTTTGGCACAAACCTTTATCATAAGGGATAATGAGGAAATTTCTATTCCAAGGGCATTTCTTATAGGAATTCACAGTGTGGACTTAAATGAGATTGAACACTTTACGAAGGAAATAATAGAGCAGCCTGAGAAATGCAAGTGCAGTGAATCGCCACCATATGGTTCTTGTTCCAATGTTCTGGAAGAAATGAACTATGGAATAGCAAAGTTCTTGAAGAGTAATTTAATGAACTTAAAAGTATCAGCACTTCTTGAGTTTCGAGGCCCTCTTATTTAACCTGAGTCTTCCAGTGGAGACAAGAGAGATCTCAAAATACAGAGCCAGGGGAATAACTTTAGCCTGAAGAAGCTACTTGAGAGTCTAATTAAGCATAAAATAGTGTAATTATATTTTAATTGGTTCAAATTAGAGCAAGTTGCACAAGAAACAATAATGCCTTTGCAACCAATTACTCGTGTTTGAGTAAAGTTAAGAAGAGTGGAGAGATGTGACCAACCAGCTCAACACAAAACCTGTGGCTTGTCATCCACCCTGGGCACCAGCACAAGCACCTGCAGAGCCACAGAGAAAAACACTGCAGCTTTGTTAGTTGTTTTTTGGTTTGGAAAGTGTCAGATAATTGATCTCGAGAAAGAAGTTAGACAAATAAAAAAAGTAAATTACAATTCTATGTCGTTAATTTTCATAGGCAAATCATTTCCAGATCCATTTCAATTACACCCACTCATCAGGTGCACATTTATCTTGCTTTGTACAGCAAACATTTACCTTGGCAGAGGTGGGATGCGTGGTCAGAAGACAAACCTGTGATATCCTGCAGGAACATCCCAGTTCAGTGTATCAATGCACCAGCACCATGCATGGGATTTCCTGCAGGTAATGGGACATCTCCTCCAGGCCTTTCTCTGCACCCATTTATCCCTTTTCTCTAAATCTGAAGGTGCAAAGCTTCAGCTCACCCTTACTATGCCTCTCTATATCTTCTTGTGCAGATGAATTTTGCCTGTAACTCCCTGGCAGTAATCCATCTTATTCAGAGAAACCCTCAGCTGTTCACAGCTCTCACTGCAGGGCTCTGGTTGGGGTTTTTCCCTTTACAATGTAATCAGCTTATGCTGTTGACATACTCCATAATTTCATAGACCTTGTGTGCCTCGATATCAATTTATCAATAAAATACTTTAATCACAGGAGAAGTCTCAGAGAAATCTCTTTCTTAATTGTTTATTCTGCTACATTAAGCTATGAGAAGGGAGGGAGCAAATCACTTTGCAGCCAAAAAATTCATGAGGAGTTGAGTGATTGCGATCTTCCAGAGGCAGCATGAAACAGGCAATTCAGCCTTTCCTTTTAATGGGAATGAATTAACTTATGAAGCTGGTCAGGTACATCTCTGATGTTGACAGGACCAACCTTCCAATTCCAGATTGTAGCTACTTGAAAACTCATCTGACAAAATGATCTGGGTTGAGACCTCCCTCACCAGTAATCAGCAAGGTGTTTACTGGGGGATGGATAAATGAGTTACCATCCTTCTTCTTTCCCAAAAAATTTCAAAGATGATGTTTTGAACTTGACACTGGAATAGCATGTTTTAAAATATTTGAAAATTGTGCATTAGAGAGAGAGAGAAAAAAAAAAGCATTCTGAACCACAAGTCAATTTCCAGGGCTGATGAAATTAAAAAGGATGGAATTAATCTAAAGGAGACCGATCTGCTGCTGCTTGTTTTTATTGAAGAGCCAGGAAAATAAATAGTCTTATGACTACCTTATGAAAAGTGTACTAAAATACCAGAAGCCAGGAAAAGGAGACCCTATAAAAAAAGTACATTAAGAAGTTAAAGAGGGGAGAAAGTGAAAACAAACCATTAAAAACATAAAATAGTACAGATTTTTATTACAGCAGTTGTAAAGGACTAGGGCAGGTGTATGATTCAGTCTGCATAAAGCAAAAGTATTTAAATCAATGAAAAGGTCTTGTACACTGTCATTAAAAGTCTTTGTACCTGCACAGGTTCAGTTACAAAAATGTTTGCAATGAAGGGTTCTTTAACTGCCTGAGAGTAATTCTAAGGTGTTTTTAATAATGCCCTTTGGAAGCTTCGAATAGCACTAAACCTGCAGCAGAAAAACAGCTCTGCTAATTTTGGACCTACACAGTTCTAATATTCTTTTAATTATTTTGTGTGAGCATAACTCATATTAACCTGAAAGACAAAACCCTCATTTACTACACACTGTTAGAGACTGAGCAGAAGTGAGAGCTGTAACTTCCAAACATCTGGTTTGTAAATAGCCACTAAAAGCTTGTATTGATCCACTTTGGGTCTATTGGAGCATTCTTCCTGATCTTAAAGGACTGTTTAAGATGCATGTTGGTGTGTCTGCCAGCAGCATAATAAAATGAAGTGAGAGGGAAACAAACTTTTGTTCCTCTCAAAGATAAAAGAATAAAAACAATACAACGGTCCACAAGAGGAATCTGACAACTTGCATCTTTCGTACAATTTATAGATCCAAGTGATACCTGAAATACTGTCTAGAATTCCAATTACTTCACTGGTAGAATTGCCCTTAGGAGGGAAATCAGAGAAGAACTTGAAGGAATGTTCTTGAAGGACTGGTGACACTAGCTGAGGCAAAATTAAAATGCCAAGAGAGAAATCCTAGCCCTACTGCAAACAAATAGTAAATTCCTACTGCTTTATTTTTAATTTAACATTAAAAACTCCATTCCAAAAGCATGAATGGCAGCAGCAGCATGGCACACCCTTGTCAGAAAGAAGCCAACTTCTCCGTAGAAGCAGTCATTAGGGAAAAATATTCAGCATATAAAAACACTGCTTTCATTGCAGTTTTGCATTGAAGGTTATGCAACATAATTCAAATGTAACATTAAAATCCTCTCAAAAGAGCACAATGATCACTCAACTGTGTCTGTAGCCAAAAGCAGCAAAGAGAAAGATCAGTATGTTATAAATGTTACAAGAACTTTTTCTGTTACTGAGCATTTGACCTATTGAACTTTCTTCTGGAAATCAATTGGCTATTCAAAACAGAAAATATTTTAACGTTTAGTGGTAATTCCCAAAAATCAATAATTAAACTTACGCCAAAGACTGTGTGTAATCTCATTAAAACTCCTTTTCTGCCCACCATCACTTTCCTGTACTTGGCTACAAATTAGCAGACCACAGAAAGCACTGCATCAGAACGAAGAGCTGCAATCCAAGTACCGAGGAGAGCAGGTCCCAGGGCCTGCAGGGAACCATCCCGAGGCTGGGACTTGCATGGGGCAGTGCTCCCATCACCCCGACCCTCTGCCCTCTGCCATCTGAGCCTCAGGAAGCTCAAACTCCTACCCCAAAATGCACAGAGCTGGGGGCCCTCAGCCCTCCCTCTCCAAGCTAAGGCTCACCAGCACCGGCCACCAACTCCGAAATCCAGCCCAGTATCTCCTTTCCTTCAGGAGGCAGAGAGGTGAGCAGAACATTGTTTCTTCAGCCAGCAATTATTCTGCCAGAGACTGCCCATAGTCCCTGGTTTTTTGCCCTGAAAAGTGCAGGGCATCGGAAAGCAGCAGTGCCTGGCCACAAGCTCTTTCTCATAATCATGGGGAATAAGATTAAGAGAAAAATTTTATTAAATTCCTCTTCAGCTTAGCTCCCCTGTATCCTTCTGTGCAGCACGACCTATCAAACGACTCTCCCTAGAAACTTACGTTGTAACCAGGAGTTAAAGTATTGTAGTATGAAAACAGAAATAACATCTCTACCAAAGATTCCACACAATGACTGCTATTTATTGACACCCATCTACAACTTTTGTAACACCTGATTTAGAGATTTTTCATGGGACATGAAGGACAAGATTTACAACAGCTCCAGCAGTTGTGAGAAGTAACAGATTGCTCTGGAGAGAATACAGTGCACCTTCCCAAAGAGCACAAAGTGCACCTTCCCAAAGAGCACAGCTGGGGCCGCTGACCTGCTCACGCCGACTGCTCCAGCGGGCTCTGCTGCCCCTACCCAAAACACAGATGCATTTGTCATTGTTCACCTGCAGCCACCTGAATGGCTGGCTTCCTCTGCTTCGTTTTGGGCTGGTTTCTTTCCACCAAAGATGGATTTCTCAGTGATGAGACAGCATAAATCAGTGGCCCATAAGCATCACTGCACCCTCTAAATGGCTAATTAGGAAGCTTTAGCTGGAGGAAAGATTCACCTTAAAAAGCACCCCTGTGAACCTCAGTTCAGAACTTAGTAGCTTTTTAACTATTAATATTACTCATTAAAACAAGCAATTTGCTGAAACAAATACTCATGGAGTTCATAAAAAATAAATCCTTTTAATTTTCAGAATGTTTCATAAAAGTTGTAATATTTTGGGTGGGTTTGAGCTCAAGCTTTAGAGATTGAAATTATCAGTGTTTTAGTTTGACTCTATTTGCAAACATAAAGTATACTGCCCCCCCCCCTGCTAAAAACAGTAAAAAAGATAAAATTTAATATCATGTTTTGACAGAGTTCAATAATCTTTTTAGTTTTCTTATGTAATTGAGGGGGCTTTCTTTAAACTTAAGCATCTCCACTGACAAGAGAAGTTTTACTAAAAGTGAAAGTACAGAGATGGAAGAAATCACAGAAAATTGACTACCAATTTAAACCTCAAACTTCAAATTACTGACTGTAATACATAACAAAGTTTAAGAATTTTACCCAAATTAAAATTCCCTTCAAAAAACAGACATCTCAAGAAAACAACGTAAAATCAGAATCATAAGCTGCTTTCAAGTGAGAAATGAGAATTAAGAAAACTGCTGTGATATTTTAGCAAATATGAGATAGTCTGGGGAGGGAAGGGTTTGCAAGCAGAATAACTTTGTATCACTTGGGGATCATATGTCAGTTATGAATTTTTTGCAATTTAATGTAATTTACTACACAATGTGACCCATATAACATTAACTAATCATCTTAGTTATTAAAATGAATAATTACAAATGTTAAACCAGTGGCCCTTGTCACTCATAAAGACATAATTAGGTTTTTTCAATCCTGACGGATGCTTACAGAGCTAGATCCAACACTTATTATACCAGCATTCTGATCATTATTTTCCCTCCACTGAAAAGAAACTGATGATGAAACAAGACAGAAAAGAGGTGTCTGAGCACCAAACTGGGGGCACTGACAGAGCAGATGCAGGAATGTCTGTCCACAGAAAGTGACCTTGAGAAAATCTCCGAACAAAGAAGAGCCTCAGCAGCTGCTGGGTGCGTGAGTCGTGACCAAAAGCAGCCGCAGCGGGTGACCAGGAAGGAGCACGTCAATTAGGGAGAGAAGTGCTGCACAGATGGGCGAGGGAAGTGCAGACACATCAAAACCCGAGACACCCTCAGAACGATGTCTTTGCTTCAAGCGCAAGGATTAGGAGCAAACTTTCAGAGTGTGACACTGAGAAGAGTTTGTGCCAGAGCCCCAGCAGCCTGCCCGGCCTGCCCACAGGGGAAGGACTGCTTCCAGTGCCCACTGGGATGTGGCACTGGGAATGCAGCAGGGACACCCCTGGCACTGGGAACACGGCAGGGACACCTCTGGCACTGGGAACACGGCAGGGACACCTGGCACTGGGAACACAGCAGGGACACCTCTGGCACTGGGAACACGGCAGGGACACGTCTGGAACTGGGAACAGAGCAAGGACACCTCTGGCACAGGGAACAGAGCAGGGACACCTCTGGCACTGGGAACACAAGGACACCTGGCACTGGGAACACGGCAGGGACACCTCTGGCACTGGGAACACAAGGACACCTCTGGCACTGGGAACACGACAAGGACACCCCTGGCACTGGGAACACAGCAAGGACACCCCTGGCACTGGGAACACAAGGACACCTCTGGCACTGGGAACACAGCAGGGACACCTCTGGCACTGGGAACACAGCAAGGACACCTCTGTCACTTCAGAGCCGTGACAAGGGCTGGGAGCATCCACCCAATAGAGTTTGACCACCACTGAGTTCGGGAATCACAAAAGGTTACACCAAGGTCAGAGCAGGTACAGTGAGGGTAAAAAATTTTTCATCATTTGAATGAAAAAGGAAGCTTGACTGTAAATATGGTGTATTGTTTGAAAATAGCTCACTGCAGGGAGGGATACGTGCTGAGGAAGAAATAAAAGTAAGTGTGTACGTGGGCATGGTCTCAGCAGGAACCGGCCTGAGTCTCTTTACCCTCCTTCTTTGGGCTTTGTATGTTGCTCAAAGAACTGCTGAGCAGCAAGTATTGCAACCTCAAAAAGGAAACTAGAAAACAAGAAGACAGGGCCAAACTTTAAGGAGAAAAATATCTGAGATGCGATGACAGAGGTTCATGTGATTTTTGGATTATCCTCATCTCTCAGACAGATGTCTCATGACATGGCAGAAGGAATTAATACTTTAAATTCTATACAACAAAAACCCAGAATCATATAAAATTCTAGAGATCAAAATTTAGGTTGGAAGGCAACATTAATCTTGAAAGTCTATATAAAATAGTAAAGAAAGACTTTTGAATTACTAGGGGAGCTTTTTTAGCAGGCAAAATACAATCCTTCTGCAAGGTAAACTTACATAACCTGTAATGTAGGGATTTATTCTATGCTATTTATAAGAAAGTTCACATTTAATTTTGGGAAATTCTGGAAGTTCTTTTCCTGATCTGTCTTCTACTATCAAACACTCTTTTTTTTAATACAATGTTTGAAATAAAAGTAAAAAAAACTAATGACTTGTGCAATTAAGCATTTGCACCCACAACCTGAGCATTATCTTCATTACAGCTTGAGCCTGAATTTCTTCTAAAAACATGAAATAGAACATGAACAGAGTTTCAAAGCTAGGGAGCAACACTGGCATTATTGATATAAAACAACACTATTTTTGCAGGTCTGATAACTGAACTCATGGATTGCTTTCATCCAGTCCAGCAGATCTCCCCCCTGGGGAGGCAGCTTTACCTGCCTGTGTTTATCCAGTGTTGGACAATTCACAGACTGCAGCTCACACAGAGGATTCCACAGACTCAACAGAGTCCGAACTACTGAGTTCTCGTGCTTGCAGACTCCCACTGAAACTTGCATACATGGATTTACGTGGACTGGATACACCTTGAAGCCATAATTATCTTCCACATACTGTGATCATTAGAAAATTACGATTTAGATTTTTAAAGGCTTCTAAGGTGATTTAGCAAAAGAAAAAGCACCAAAATCCATCTAGAATTACTCTAATTGCTAATGATTCTAATAATATGATTTTTAGTGGAATACATTATCAAAGATAAGTTTAAAATTCCAATATTTCATTTAAGAGCAAAACCAAAACCATACTTTTCTGCTCAAGGGGGGAAAAAATAGTGTAGCCCTTTTTATGACAAACTATTGAGAAATTATGCATAATGGAAAAAACCAAAATCATTCTTGTTGCCAGATATCAGCTGACACTGGCCAAAGGCTGTTTTGCATTTGACAAAACGGGGAGAGAAAAAAAAAGAGAAAAGCCTAATTTTAGATTCATGGGTCAATTTCAATCAGTCACAATTGCTTTTTAGAGCTTTTAAAAAAGTTCTCTGTAATGATGGACAAAACCACTACAGGCTCATTATTTTTACTGTAGTGGAGTATGGATATTAAAATTTATGAGTAAAATAAAATTGTCCCCAGGCCATAGATCTTGCATATAATAGGTGCTCATTCACTGGGTTCTTTTCATATTAATGAGTGCAGAAAATACAAGTTAGGCCAAATTACAGGCATATAAATACAGTGAGATGGTTCAGATGGCACATAAAATGCAATGTTACACTCAAAATTATTTTTATTACTAGCACAGAGCACAGATATACATTTCTTCATGTTGATTGTTTCCTCTTGTTTTTGTCTTTATTTTTGTACCAATTAATCTATATTTAAAATTTCATCAAATAGCACTGCAGTCAGGAAAATGCTATTAATGCTTATTAAAATAAAATTATTTCCCATAATTCCCTGTTTGTATTGCAAGCATAACTGGTTTTTGACAGCAGAGCACTTTAAATGCAAGTCCAGGTATTTTGGACATATTCAAATAATACATTCAATCTTATAAAGAGAGTCACTCAAGACTAAATTGTATTTCACAACTCCAAGATTTAGACTGCTATAATGCAGCTGCGGTATTCTCAGAGAAATATAAAAAGTTTTTAGAAGTTCTTTCTCAAAATAAGTCTTTATTCCCATAGCTATTGGCTAGGGAGACAAGGCAAACTCTGTATGCCTAAAGAAAGGTTAACATTTCATTCCTTTCTTAGGAAATTGAGGTAGTTAATTCATTTTAGTTTTTTTTTTTCTAAACTTCCTCTTAATACATGTAGGTACAACTCCTTTGGAGCTCCTGTCAAATGCTTCATTACAGGAAATACTTTAATAGGGAAGTTAACTTCTATAACTCCTGTATACTGTTTTAACTGGGTATATGTCAGCTGTGTTAAATTTTAGCCTTACATACACTTGTAGGCAAATAAAGCTACTGCACAACCAGTTGCAAGCTATTAGCTTTATGAGGACCTATAATTAAGACAAAAATTTCAAGGTGGAAATGGGTAAGACTGACATTAGAGCAGTAAATCACAACTCTCTCAACTGCTTGACTCATTTCAGCTCCCCTCCAAGAAATTGTTACCTTTTCTTCCAAATGAGTGGAGAATTTAGGAACATTCTAGCTGAGAAAAGAAAGAGTATCACCACTCATAAGGTTGTAAAGCAAAATTACTTTAGAATTCAAAGGCTCATATGTTAGCACAAAAGTCTCCTTCATTTATGAAAAATATATTACTGTAATACAGCCTAGGAGCCATCTTAACTGGGGACAAGTTACATGGTCTAGTAATGTGTGAATAGAAATACACTAATTTTATCCTTCAATGGAGAAAATTAAGAATCATACCAATTCCTGAGAAAAAAAAAAAAACCATACAATTCCTAAATATTTCCCAAGGCTTTAAAAATCAAAGCAGAACCAACACTGTTATAATAACACGTACGTGCCTGGAACTGCCTCAATCCAACTGTTCCTGTAAAATTTGGGGGAGGGATTACAGCTTAGTTTCGTTTGGGGGGCTTTGCTTCTTTGTTTGCATTTTTATAAGAAAGAGAATAGAATTCTTTTCAAACCAAGATCCAGCAACTCAAAGTGAGACTTGGCTCTTCCAGCTGTGTCCAAAAGCCAGAGTCACTTTATACCTCAGCTTCAGAGACTGGGTATGCTCCCAACAGATGCTTTATTTTAAAACACACACACCAAGTGTTGCACACATCTCACTGAAACAATGCACATTTGAGATCCCACTATTAGAGGTGGCCTAAGAGGAAACAGATGTGGGGCACCATGGGACAAAATGAGATGAAATAGAGTAAAATTTTAGCTAATTTTTGTTTATCCAGTTGCTATGAGAAGTGTGGAAAAGAGAGGAGAAATTAACAAGATAAAAGAGCAGAAGAAAACAATGGAGATAATAGCAATAAAACTGTGTAAAATAATGTATATATTCCTGTATGACTGATACTGTATTATTAAATTGCAATATAGTTACATATATTAATATCAGTAATACTGACATAATAAAGGCAGCGGGGGGAAAAATCTCTGTATTTTGTGTTTTGCTTCCAAAAAGGACATTTTCTGAAAGACCACCCTTAGAGCTGTGTTCTCCTGCTGAGCAGATGGCAGTCCTAGCAAGATGTCACCAGTGTACTCAAGTGCTGTAAGAGCTGCCCTCTGAGTATGCTGGCAGCCCCTGTATTCCTTTTATATCTTGTTTACACTTGCAATTGTGTCAAAACTACTCAGACTGAAAGGATTGCTCACAAATTTAAATATTAATGGCATACTGTAGGAATAAAATGTTGCTTCTTCACTGTAAGGACTTTGCTTGTGTAAAGGGATGGGGTTGAGTTTTATTTGGTTTGTTGTCCAAAGTTGTTTGCAAAGAATTAAAAGTTTCTTCACTTTCTAAATTATCAGGCTGCAAGGAGGTTTAAGTTAAGTAACTGCAAAACAACTACTGAGCTTCTTACAACAAGAATTGTAATTAATTGTTTCAGAAGACGAAGGCAAACAGATCTTTGCAAAGTTAGTGGCTCATTTAATCAAAACCCACAAAGAATATGACAAAAAATTAACTGTCCTACCCAAAAAAAAAAAAACCAAAAACCCCACAACCCCCCAATTTAGGTAAAATCTAGCTAGTGCTGAAATCTCCCCAGCCACGGGCAGATGGGATTCAAGGGAGATTTTCGGGGTAAATCTTCAGAATCTGCCTTCTCCACCACTGTCAGTCCAGCTGCAGCCACCCTATTTTCCACTGAACAAGGGCAATCAAGTCTCACCCCAGACGTGCTCTGAAGGCAAAGCAGTTAAGTGCTTTCTTAGGGGGATTGGAAGACTTCAGGACATTTGTACTTTTTAGATTAAAGTGCAGGGACTCTACGAGAGGTGCACTTTTTATTTAAAAGCCTATATTGCTTCTCTGTCACCATACAAAAAGAATGGGAGGGTGTGGAATCAAGCAAGAATTACAGACTGCATCTTCTCCATTCGATAATGTCTGTCTTTGTTCTCTGCCCTTTGTCACATTTCTTCTCAGGGCCTTCATTTTTACTAGATGGGCAATTAGGTTCCTTTTTTTTAAATTCAAACTGCACGGTTTCTTTTACTTTTATCTTACCTTTCTTCACCTCCTCTTTGGTTATCTTTTCACTTTATTCTATTTCTTCCAATTAGTGGAAAAAAACAACCTGCCAAGCTAAGAGGCAAGCACAAAGAAGAAAGAGCAAAGAACAAAGAATGCTGCTAATGTTTTTGCAAAGAGGTAAAAGGAAATGCATCAGTAAAAATAAAACCCAGAAGTTTTGTTTTAATCACTCTGAAATATATAAAAATCCACCAATAAATCTACGAGCACTTCTCCAAATACTGGATTGGTTTTTTTTCATATTCTTCCTTTCTGTAGGAAGGAACTCACTCTGTTGTCTTTTAAACCACCACTGGCAGTCACTAAGTTTCTCATTAAGTTTGTTTTCAGACAGAAAACGTGAACCATAAAAGAAGACAGTCCATGAGAGAAAATGCAAACCAGCTATACCAAGACCCCAAAACTGCTCTAAGTATGAACACCCTTGGGCTTAAAGAACTCTGTAAAAAATATCTAGCATTTATAAATAATAGAAAAGCTACACAGCATCCTGAGAGATCATCAGGTCCATCTCACATCTCAAAACACGTCAGATATTGAGACATTTGACACATGCTTTTCTACCTGCTTTGTTAAACCATGTGTGATGGATAACCCAGACTTTCCTGTCTGATAGATTATCCCTGTAGACAGAAAATTCCTTTCATGTGTGGACAGGCAGACCAAACTCCACTATGGATAACACAAGTGGCACCAAGCCCTTCCAAAGTACAGCACAGCCTAGTCCTGAGACCAAAAGCTTCCCAACCATGGTACTGATTGCTACAATCTATGCAAGTGCATGGATCCTTGGCCAGACTTCCTGCTACAACATCGTGGATCACTGTCCCAGCCAACATTCTGAAGAGTCTTGACCTTCTTTATTAGGTTAAGTATTCTTCTTTTAAATTTTCCAATCAGATTTTCAAACCTGACCTTATTTCTGCATCTCCCCTGCTGTCTCTGGCCCATTATCTTTCTTGAAATGCAGTACCAAAATTAGCAGTCCCATAGCTGAGAGTCCTACCAGCACTCAGATGAAAGAATTCCCTTTGCTCCTGTCACAGCTCTGCTATCTATAACACACAAGAAGAATGTATGGTTGCTTTTCTGTTACTAACATGAATACACAATTTATCATTAGAAAATTACTTCTCCCTACCCCGAGATACCTTACAGAGATAAGGAAATAAAAAATAAAAAGGAGAGTGAGACCAACATCAAATACTGCTTTCCTTTTCAATGAACAACTGATCCATTGCAGACCCATTCATGCCTTATGAATGTCCAGATAAGCAAAAAGCTTTTCCTCTGCAAATTAAGATAGAATAAATGAGTTTAAGGCAAGCTGGTGCACTCAACTCCTAAGCACTGCTTAGTCCCCGTACATTTGAGCAATTCAAAGCTCTCACCATTTATAAAGGGCTATGACTTCCAAGGTATCTGAGGACTGAATGGAAACTGGTAGGTTTTTAAGTGCTATTGTTCAACTCTAGTCCTGATGAAGGCACATCTGCCAGAAACTCACAAATTCAAAGAGGAAAAAGTCTTGGAAAAATTATTTGCCTTCAACTTTACATATCCTGCATACAGACATAAATGCAATCTCAGGGAGAACACTAGCAATTTCCATGAATTGCAAATATCCCCCCTTTTAATAAATAAAAGATCAATACATCCTTTGAAATCATCCTTGCATCTTGTCTTTTGCTAACCCTTTACCCTTAGAAGCTGATGTTGCAAAACAAGGTAACTTCTATTTCATCATCTTGTGTGCAGAAAGGAAGCAGAATCTCTCTTTCATTATTATGGACAACAGGACAGTGCAGCTTCTTAAGAGTTTAACAGTGTGCCCTTTTCTCTCTGCCTTTCTTTTGTTTCCTCCCACTTTTCGTAACACTTTGTAAAGATTAATGAACACTGCTGTTTATGTACCTTATCCCTGAAGAAGCATGACCTTCAAGGCAGTTATGAAATGGAAGTCAGGAATTCCTCTGTGTTCATTAGCTTTATATTAAGTTAATCTGTTGTGGCTTTCATTGGCAGTGGCTTGGGGTTCTTTTCTAATTGTAGTTAACTATCTGAATTCAACTGTTAAGGGGGTTTATTTCCATTACCTTTTACCATGAAGTTGTTCTTTCATGAGCAAACAAACAGAGCTCATTCCTCATTTCTCAGAGCACATGGAGACTTTTCACATTTCCTGAGTGAGGGCACAGCTGGTGCATCACTCCCCAACCATTACAGACAGCAACGCTGTAGTAAATTGGTATTAAATTATTCACCAAGCTCTTTGTAAAAGAAAGTTTAGATATCTTTCTGGAAAATGCTATCAACACCTAAAGAACCAGACATTTGAAGTAAAACCCGCTGAACACATCTCTGTGTACATACCCAACAGATCTAATTAAAATACGACTGTTGTGTTCCAACAAGCGAAGGCCTGATGTAGCCTAAAACTGAAAGTAAGTGTTTTGGATACTGGTTTTGCCTTTGGTTTTACAGGAAAGTTGTTAAACAAACATAGTCAGGTACATCTATTTAAAGCATTCAAATTTATATCCTCTGATTTTATATAAAAATAAAAATTACTCTACAGCATTTACTACTGCAGTATTAAAGCAATGTGAACTAGCTTTTTTCCTCTCTCCTGCAGTATCAGAGAAAAAACTCTGGACTTTCAGTCACATATCAGTATCATAGGGCAACTTTCAAAATTGCATCTCACAAAAGTAGTCAACTGTTAAAAGCTCTGAACTATTTTTAAAATCTGCAAACATACATATAAGCACATCTTGCCTGAAATTACTACAGCAATAACCACAAAATTAGGATATCATATAAGATCACATAAATAATATTGCATTTCAGAACATAACTTTAACAACCTAGTTTCAGCTTGCAACAGGCTATTTTAACTTCTCTAGACACAGTTTTTCCTTATTAGTATTCCTTCAGTGCACAAGCATAAAGCCAATAGGAGAGGCATTACTGCCTCATCCCCACAGTTCTCCATTCCTCTCATTTTGTTTCATAAGTAGAAGGTATCAGGGCACCTCTCAGCCAAAATTTCACGACACAAAAGGAGATGCAAGAAAACAGCTTTGTGCAGCCAGTTTCTCCCTCCCTACCCCCTTGTGGGAGGGGAATATTTATTCAGTCTGTTGTTCCTTGGCTCTCTGGATAACAAGGCCTTCATTGCTTTCCTTTACCATGAGAGATGAGAGATCATTTTCTGAGAAACTAATTTTGAAATGACTTGTAGATGCAGTAATTTAAAGCAGGAAAAAAAAAAAAAACAACAACACAGCAAAGTTATGAATAGGCATTATGTAATTTCCATTTTCTCTTCTAGATAGATTCTTTTTTTATGCAATGTGAAAGACAGAAACCAGAGCTCATTGCCACAGTGCATAACCAGGTCTGACTGAGAGCATCACGACTTTGCCCCGGCATTGACAGGGCAGAGACAATACTGCTTATTAGCACAAGTGAGATTCATTACTATAACCAAAGCAGCAACATCCCCTACTCATAAATCCACAGGTAATCTTACATTGTTATAGCTGCAGTGCCTGTGCTTCCTTTTTGTCACTTATAAAAATAGTTTTTATTACAGTCTATTCTGGGTGAAGGTCAAGCGAGAGAGACAGGATTGGAAAGTAAAGTCTTTTAAATGGAGACAGCACATAATGCAGATTCCTTTAATACAAGTTCTCCTGCCTGCAGTATCAGCCTTGACCTAGAAAGCCCCTGCATCTTGAGCATTTCAGAGCTTGAAATAATTCAGTCTATATGCAAGAATTTAGTAAAGATATTTCTGACCTCAACTATACAACCATTTGTTCTAATAAATGGAGGTAGAATCATAGGTTTGTATAAGATGATTCCAACCCTCTGCCGTGGGCAGGGACCCCTTCCATTTGTCCAGGTTGCTCAGAGCCCCAGCCAGCCTGGCCTTGGACACTGCCAGGGGTGGGGCAGCCACAGCTTCTCTGGGAAACCTGTTCCTGTGCCTCACCACCCTCACAGGGAACAATTCCTTCCTAATGTCCAATCTAAATCCACCCTCCTTCAGTTCAAAGCCATTACCCCTTGGACAGTTCTCTTTTAGAGAATACTTTACACTAGGGCTTGCGCTGTGATCACCAGACTTAGTCTATTAAAGAATGGAAGAATGACTTGACAGGCTATGAAAGACGAAGCCTTTTTCTATTGCAGCTCTATTGTTCAGTTTTCTAATTTACAGATCACAGTAGTAGAAAAGGTAATTCTATTCAAACACAAAGAAATGTGTTAAATTGTCTGAAAAAAAAAAAAGTATTAAGCATTCTACAGAGAAAGGGAACGAGGCATCTGCTTGTCTTCTGAAATGGTACCTGCTTTTGAAATAGCCACAGAGGAATATTAAGTGAATCAATATAACCAGTACATTTATCTGAAAGAGTGGGGACAGCCAGGGTCATAATTATTACCCCTGATGTGTTGCTAATACACGAAAAACAGCAAAAGAAAAATGTTGATTGATTGCTATGAATTTCTGGCAGCTGTAGCATTTGAAGCATGAAATACATTAGCATTGTATCCTAATGCCTTTGATAATTTTTCAGAACTGATGCTTGTCTTCTGAGCAAGGCATATTATTTATTTACAAAGAAGTCACTGGCTGTAAAAAATTAAACATGTAGAAAATAAGCTGACCTCCATTTTTTCCGCAAAATGACATTTCTTTGAAGGACAAAGGAAGAAATAACTTACAGTGTTAGTGAATGATACAGGTCTAATTTCATGTTCATTGTCCAAATACCTCTGCCCTTTACAGGTTATTAACTGTAACAAGCTCCTGGGTGAATTTATTGCATCATTACACAGCAACTATAGAATATGTCCAGTAGAAAAACCTACAGTGAAATAGCAGCTCTGTTAAAAGGAATATTTTTGAAATACAATGCCTGGTTTTTAAGAGTCATTAAAAGAGTTTCTTCAGACCAAGTCTTCACGTGTACAATAAAGGTTCTCAAATGCCATAGCTTAAAGTGTGCTTACACATTTATGTCTTAATATTCTTTTGCTTTCCCCTACCATTCTCTGTGTGTAACTGATCACTGAAGAAAGTAAACCAAATGATTTTATTCTTCTCCAATGATTTAATGTTTGTTTCTGCTTGAATACAGAGGTTATATTGGATACAAGATGTCTAATAGAAACACTGTTACAGGGATTTAAGTATTCAGAGCTGAACCGATGGTTCTTTTCAAAAATTTCTGCAAGCCTTTCAAAAGAAGGAAAAAGAACTACAAGAGAAACATGACAGAGCCAGATAACCAGCAGGGGCAGGTTCTGCAGTCATTGTTATACCTTAAGCAACAAAGATATCAACAAATAGCAGTAAGTCCAGTTCCTTGCACTCAGCAGGGTTAACTGCAGTGACTTTAATTTCAAATCAACACAAGCACATCCAGTTACAAAGATTGTTTTCTACATTGGTGAGGACCCTGCTTTTATTTCTAAGATTTGCAGTACAAATAAATACCCAATTAGTGAAACAGAATTTTTGAATTAAAAATCAATGCTAATTTGACCCCAGTGCAAAACTAGCAATGTCTCTGTCAAGTTGTTTGCCTTACTGGGACTTGCCCACTCAGAGCACCTGTCTGCCCTTGTGGTGTCGCTGACTAATATTTGTGTTCACACCATAGGCAATCCAGGCTCTTACACAGCCATTGTTCCTGACCTCTTTCCTGCCAAAACTCAGAACTATCTGACCTGAAACTAATGGTGTTTTTAACTGCTTGGCCCAGGTAACACCTCTAGTTGGACTGCTTGCCAGTTCTGTCTGCAAGAGGGGAAAATGCTTGTAGACCCTCATTGTCTGCCCATAGATCTTCCACTATTGATAAAAGGATGGACAACTCCCACAATTTATGGGGAGGAAATCTGTATGGCTCAGCTTTTTTTTTTTTTTTTTTTTTGAGGAGAAAACAAAATGCCTGTGCAAGGCATTCACATAAATCCTGCACAGGCAGAAAAAGGCAAAACTGGTGATAGCATTGTTCAAAAGGGCACAACTTCTCTGTGTGTTTGCCAATAGAGAGACCCTGTTAACACTCAGCTCTGGAAAACCATCACCACAGCAAAGACATGTCCATGAGGGTATAAGAAATACACCTGCTAGCTGAAGTAACAAGGCAAAGGCTCCAGCTACCACATAAGTCAAAAAACTGCCACTCTTCAAGCTCACCTTTAAGGGCTCTTGAGGGACAATGCCAAAGCCAGATATCTCAGATGTGCCTCTTGAATTCTTGCTCTGTAATCAGCAAAGATTTATTTCCATCTTATGTGGTCTCTCATGCTGGCACAATAAAGCACAACAGCACTCAGATGAGTCTGACTGAATTCGCATACATCCACCTTACACCCACTTGCAGCAGCGTTTGTAAGAGAGACCCTGGGGTGGGATCCAGAGCGTGGTTCAAACTCATGAGCTCATAATAACATATTTTAACCCTGTTGGTACTTTCTGAATCCTGTTTAAACATAAGAGATTAGACTTTGAGGCTAAAGAGACATGCACAAAAGAGACAGGAAAATGTTAATGCAAAATAGGTTTATTTCAAAGGAAGAAACATACATTTTGGCTTGTAGTACAGATGCAAGCTAATGATAAGTTCATGCTTTTTTTTTTCTGTTTCTTCTAAAGTCCTGCACACACATCACCTATGCTGCCTCTCTCGTCAGGAAACCTGATGGGTGAGTAGGTAAAACAAATTCTATAAATTCAAAGCTAAAAGCTAAAATTGCAAGCTTCATTGCAACCTATACTAGCTTCATGACTATGCACTGTGAGAGGAGAATCCAGAAAAATTAGTGTTACAGTGTGATTTTCCTTCCAGCTTGACTAAGGCACTGCTCAGCCAGGATAGCTCCCTTGCAATAGGAAAACTTGGCTGTCATGGCATGACATCAAAACAAGGACACCCAGCAGCTGACACTGGCATCCTGTGACTCCTGGACAGCCCTTCCCAGGCTCATCATGCCTTGGAAAGGTTTCAGCAGACACTGAAAACCCCAGCATAGCAGATTCCAGTGTCCTGTAGGACACAGAGCAGCAAAGCTCAACACGTACAGTCTGGAGGAAGGAAACCATCCCCTCTGCAACAGGAAATTCTGAGGGCTGTCAAACAGCTTCCTGCTGACACTAACGAGGACTTGCAAGGAATCTGCCTTCAGCACAGTCCCAGCCAGAGCTCCACGGGAAGCCAGGGCTGGTATCTGCACATCTATTTCTGCTCCTTCAGAAGTTGCCAAAGTCAAACCACGTACCCAACCTGTGATCAAGATTTTCTCTTCCACAGCTTACAGGAACCTTAAACAAATTAAGCCAGCTGTTAAGAAGGTAATCTGTACTGAAAAGTCTATAAGAAACAGTAGGAAGGCACAAAGAACAGCTCTCATTTTCTACTCGGCTCCTTCCTTGTCCTCTTCAGAGGGCAGATTGGAAAAAGCTTCACACCCAAGTCTCATCCTACCCGGGCTTTTCCTGGGCATGCTGGCAAAACCCTCTGGGATTGGGAAGGGCTTGCACAATTTAGACAGATTTGAAGCTGCCCTTGGTGCCCTGGTAGTGCTGCAGAATAATATTCAGGAATTTTAATCCATAGCTTCTTGAAGTATTCAGGTGTAAATGACAAAACAAAACTCAAGGTAACAAATAGGGCTCACCTGACTTCCCACACTGACTACAAGAGGAGGATTAGAGTTTCATAAATAGTCCCATATTTTCCTGTTCTGATGTTCGTGGGAAAAGATGTCTAAAATGACTCATGCAGGATCACAAAGTTTATGACATTTTAAGCCAGAATGATCAGTTAAAGAACTGAAAATTTAGGAAGCCAGCCTTCCCCAGGTGCTGACCCCCCTATTTCAATATCAGCAGTTGACCCTTTAGATACAAACAGCCTAAAGCAAAAATGATATTTAGCTTTTAATCAGAAGACATTTTTGTTATTTCAGGATGTAAAAGCATAGTACAAATCAAAGGATCATGTGTAGGGTTTTATTTTGCTGTTGGTTTGTGGTAGTTTTGTTTTGGCTTTTAAAAGCTTAGTTGTTGCTGGTTTTTTAAATAACAAAAATACCCCTAATAATTTCCAGGAAATGTTTGATGCTTATTTCATTTGCTGTAATTTTACATCTCTGTAATGCCTCAAGGCATATCTGCAAATTGTTCTATAAGTGTGGAATAACTTTACCAAAGGCAGCAAACTGTAATTTACATCAGTGTAACTAAGAGCTAGGTATATCTGCTAGTTTTTAATGGCCTATCAGGCTTATTCTAAATGCTATTAAAATGACAAAGTAAAATAAACCAAAATGAAATGGAGAATTCTTCTGTCTCCGTCTGCACATTACAAGCAGATATTCCATAAAATATATTTATCAGCACTGTGACCAGCTATAAAACGTCATCAGTGCAGAATGTTTATGTACTGTAGCATAGCAAAATTGTCCCCCTGTTAACTCTAAATCAGCTTCTGAACAGGTATTGGTGCTTCCTCATCTGCAGGCTTGCTCGAAGGGAAATGTCATTTACGATCTCTGGAATATCATTTTTGCTATGAAGGATGTCACAGTTGAATTGCAGCTCCTCATAAAGGTAAAAATTGCTGGATTTGGTATTAATAAATCTTAGAGACAGATCACAGCATTATTTACCTTTTGCTTTTTAAAAAAATGGTTAAATTTTAAGTGAACAACTCAAGACCTGTAAACTTCAGTTTGATTAATATAGTGTGTCATCTGCATAGTGCAGCTATAGGAATTCATGCTGTTACCTCATCAGATCTCATAAACAAAACAGTGCCAGCACTTGTCACCATCAGTATGTCTTCACCACATACTCTGGGTGACTGTCAACTGCATCCAAACATCTGAATTAGCCTGGGCCAAATGCAAGTATAAAGCCAGAGCAGCACCTTTGCCACTGCCTCGTCACTACTTCCTAATTTGACCAACGTTTAGGATACATCCAATACTGATCAGATGGAAAAAAGTAGATTATAGGGTTCACTCCCTCCCTCCCCAAAGTAAAAACTAAATAACGGAGATCAAACAAAACTCCTCTGCACAACAAAATATTCTTTGTGATCCTGAACTGGTTTTTGCAGCACTGCATTTGCTCTGGCATTCTCCAAGCTCTCACTGGGGAAACTAAAATTCTGCAGTAAAGGAAGCAATCTGTGTAATAGAGTTGCATAAACACCAGCTTCACAAAACTAACAAGTTAAAATGCTCTTTAATGTGGCGTTGACAACAGAAAAACTTCCAGTAGCAGATCCAGATGCAAGCTGACGCCTCAGTTTGCACAGTACATTGAACCCTTGAGGCTTTGCATCAGTAATACTTTGGGAAAGAACAGTCAAGCTTTTTAATTGAACAAAATTTTTTCCCTTTATTTTGCATCAATTTGAACTAGCAATTGTAAACAAATTCTTTAACTATCCTAACTATATAAAAACAGTAACAGAGCCTTAATTCTTAAAAATCTTGCCCTTTTCAGTCATCTAACACTTTTCAGTACTAATTTTCAGTCTTAGTAACCTTCCCTTCCACCCTTCTTTTTTTAAGTGATGAACAATATCTTGCTATTCTTTCTTCCTCAGAGCCCTATGGATGGAAATTATTTTAAGCTATATAACCTCAAGAATTTTTCTATTGTTGCATAATAAAGCTAGCTCCCCTTTCTATAGGAGTAACAGAAAGCTCTGTAACAGAGAAAGTGCTGTTCTGCGTTAGTAGGATAAAGAGCCAGGCACCTCTGATTTAAAGTGAAAGATGGTATTTCAGAATTACCATCTTCCTTGACAATGAAGTGTGCCGTTGACAATACATCCATTTATTTCTGTGTCTTAAAATGCAGTCCTGAATATTTTAAACCTGCCCCTGCTATGCATTGCCCAGGTCAATTAGGAGAATACATGAACCACCTTCCTTAGCCAAGTTCACCTGCAATTCAGAGTTCATTTACACTTCCACGGGTTGCCTCTCAGACCTACCTTTGGACACAACACATCAGGACTTACACAGCCTTTAGTGCAGTGTACAGACACAAAAAAACCTCACAGAAAATCGAGCTAAAATCACCACTGAATTTTGCACAGTGAAAACTAAATGTATTTATTAAATATTTAATATCAATATGACATAAAAGTAAAAAAGGTTATGTTAACAATCCAAATTTTTGGAACATGCTGTTGATTTTTAAGGGCTTCATAGCAATATGGTAGGGGTTTATTTGTTTGATCATATAGTAATTTCAAATACAAAAAAAAATTGTGGCCATAACTGAAGTAATTTCAAAAATAAAAAAAGTCAAAATTAGTGATATCACCCTCCTCTTTCTTTGCCAAAGCCTTTGTTATGTATATATAAATAAACACACCACAAAGCCTTGCATCACAGTTGCACAAGACAGATCTATTTTTAGCTACAAGGACAAGCTCTGACACAAAACTGCATGAACTGAGAGTAACAGGGTCAGTAGGTTTAGAAAACCTAGGGTTTTTTTAAGGAAGATAAACTAAGGCAGAGCTCTGAATTTTCAAAGCCTTTCATCACCTTTATTACCTTAGGTAAGAGCAGTTACACGGCCACTACTGGTCCCATTATAGACTCGAGGCACAGTCCTGGGGTAATAGCAACAGTTTATAAAAGGTGAGCCTCCAGGGGCTGAAAAGCACTTTCAAAAAAAGCCCAAAACAAACGACTAAACACCTCCTAAAGCCCCCAGTCAAACAAACAAAATATTCAGGGTATAGCTACCAATGACATGTACTTCAGAGCAACCATAATTAGCTTTTTTTTTTTAAATTTTCTTTGGCCAAGTGAAAAAATGTTTTTTCTAATTGAACAGAGCTTTTGACTCCGCATTAAAGAAATTGCTTCATTTCTGTTTCAGTCTCGCAAAGTAACCAGAAGGCACCAGTCTAGTGTTTTTTACTAAATTAAGAAGATCATTTCCCACCTTTTCAGCACAGGAAATAGCACTTCTATGAACTGCAAACTTTCAGCAGGACGGTGACAGTAAGTATTTCTGTCCCTCCTCCAGGAGGGGCTCCTGGAGGCTCATTTCCCACCAAGAGGCTTTTCCTCCTGCTCGCAGGAGCTTTGAGGGATGGAGATGTCCCTGCCAAAGCCACACGTGTCCCAGAAGGGCACAAGAGAAAAAAGCGTGGTTCTCTGTCAGGCTGCACAGTGCTCCCCACGCCTTTCCTTCTGTCCTGATTAAAATTTTATGTGACCTTTTCACAGCACACACCATCACTACACCCAGGCAGGGAGAAATAACCAGCTGGTAATTCCAAGCCATGATCTTCTCCCAGGAGCCTGATGTGGAACACTCCCAGTTCCACACCAGCACTTCAGCCAGCGGGATCCCAGGGAAAGGGAGTGTGCCTGTTGCTATTTCCTGTCCTCTTGGACATGAAAAGAAGCACTCTAGACTCAAGTTCTGCCAGGTCCAAGCTGGAACCAGGAAAAAGGGCTCACCTGTTTGTTTCTCTCATATGTTTCTAGGAATGACCATGGATTGGAGGATGAGGTTACCACCTCTTCCATCCACACTGGTTAATAGAACAGTCCATCAAACTTTCTCTGCCTCAGGAGAAAGAATGAAAACAATAGAGACAGTTAACAAAACATGACTATGTTTACAGAAAGTGCGTGAGAAACTCTATCACAAAGTGAAAACATCGAAAGACTGCAAAAGTCAGGGCAACAATTTCCCCTTCACTGTGCTAGTTCACCTCAAATAAGTTTTTGTATCACTCTGCCTTTTCTAGTCACTTGGATTTTTTAAGGGCTAATGAGCTTTGCTTGGCCTTCAGGAAATTCCCTGTGAAAGTCTCGGGCAGATTCCCCCAAAGGCCTCTTGGCTGACAGCCCCTTAACAAACGGAGCCAGAACAGTTCAGTGTCACCAAGCTGGTTGTTCCAGATGTGACACAGCACAGCACAACATGAGCATTGCAAGGTTGCACCAACCAATTAGACAGTTATTAGGACGTTTTAAAATTATATCTTCCTCCGGCTACAGAGGTGTATCATATTCTCTTCTGTAACTAATAAATGGACTGTCATAATTGCCTATTTCATGGCATGGGAATCATTTGAATTTAGTAGCCATTCACAGGAGTAGGTAAACTGGTGCCTGACTTCTAGCTTGAATAAACCTGAATATGGTTTATTTCTTAATAAACTAATTCAAGTTAAGATACAAATGCTAATTTTGAGAGCAGGAAGAATTGCATAGGGAGAAAGAGAACTGTATGTTAATCAAAATGCTCAAGTAATCTGAAGGTTAGCAGAACTGAAAGCAATTACTTTGTCAAGGTCTGTCATAAGTGTTTGTGCTTGAAAATCTACTTTGTTTCTTATTTTCATTTGGAAAAGTCTCATCTGTCACATTTTCTGTCTTTCTTTTCTTACAAATACTCATAAACTATGAGCTATGATGCAGCTTAGACCTTCAGCACTCACAGTACTCTTCTGTGACCTTTTCAGTCACACCATTACACTGATGAATTAATCCAAAGCACAACAATGCAAAGGGAAGTGTTAAGGCAGGCATATAAGGTCATAAAATAATTGGCACGCAAAGTGTTACATCTATCATTTGGATTATTGAGTCTGATATCAGGATTCTTCAGACTTGAAAAGCACTAAGTTAACTTATGTCCACATACACACAAATTACCATTGTTTGGGGTTTTTTAATTAAAAAACCCCATTACCTGCAGTGTCAGTTCATTGCAAAAATGCTTTATAATCATTGTAGATTAGAATCGAACATCCAGACATGAGCAGGCCTAGGATCCCCTAACTCCATCCACAACCAGCAAGGAGGATATTATGTTTCAGCAAAACAAAGTCACCAGCAATACGTTAAATAGATTTTAAGATAACCTAATTAATAAATAAAACTTATCGTGAAGAATTAAAATTGGCTTCCTATTTATACCAGGCCCTAGGAAGGTCTGATGGCCTTTGCTGTATTTCAACAGCATATTCAGAGTGTGCTCACAATTTCTCAGGCAAAGCAAAATATGCAGCTCTCTGAAGATTTCTTTTGAGGTGCATCATAAGTCAGTTGCATTTACTTAACTAGCACATTTTCAGGAATGTTGAGCTTATGATCTCCATGATTAATAGCGATATGCTTACAAAATACAAAGAAAGGAAATTAACTGCTCTGTCCCTGAAGAATCCCTGGCTGTACCAGATAATTAAGAAGTTCTGCATTTTTAGTTTATGATTAGCTGCAATCAAAAAGATGATCTTTATTATGCTTTTTTTTTTCCCCATCAGGACTTCTGCAATGGATAATAAAGACTGCAAAGGAAAGAGCAGAGCAATCCAAGGAAATGAGCACATACAATGCAACAGAGCACAGTGCTATGCCTTGCCTATTCCAGAAAGAAGGTTTAGACATTGCAGCATTCTGATAACTGCTTTTGCTTAGAGTTCTGCATGCAGGTAAAGACTGTACTTCAGATGCTCATCCCATTTTTACATCTCTCTTACAGCAAACTTACTGGTCATTAAAAGGTGTAACTGCATTTATTAAAGGATTGTGACCCTGGGATTAGCCCAGTTGGTCAGAGCACGGTGCTGACAGTGCCCAGGTTGTGGGTTCCATCCCTGTGTGCCTCATTCACTTCACAAGTGGTACTTGGTGACCCTTCTGGGTACCTTCCAACTCAGACTATCCCGTGATTCTGTGACTTTAAAACATCAGTTCCAACAAGATTGGTATTGCTCCACTTGTTCTGCACAAATCTGCAATCTGAATTAACTTAGTGTGTTGAAGTAAAGCTTGCAGATTTGCTCATAATTAAGGCAGCCTGAGACATCCGTGGCTTTATTGGCTATTTTCATCCACATTTGGCTATTTTGGAGACTAATTGCATGGTTTTGCTTAAAAAAAAACCAAGAGCAGCTCATTTGAAAAGATTCAGCACATAAATTTTACTGTAGGACTTGATATCGATTGTGCTCGGGTGTTTTTAGGAGAAGGCAAATATTTGCTCTGTGCTGGACCTGCCTTTGCCTGTGGTGGACCAAGCTCACTTTGCAGAGGAGGTTTGGGAGTGATGACTTCCCCCCTCTGGTGCTCTGCACACAGAGCAAGGCCTCTCCCCAGAGCCAGGACAAAGGAGGAAATCGCTCTGTGAAAGACTAAGATGTGTCCCAAAATTAGGAACTGCAGGAAAAGAAGCACTGGAGTGATGCAGGAGAGCTGGGAAGGCTGAGAGGAGCCCAGCAAAGGGCTGGGAATGGAAGGAAGGCAGAACAAGATCAGCACACACCAGAGGAATGGGGCAGAAAGGGCCATGCCTGGGAGGGGATGTGCCCCACACCCCCTGGGCATCCACACAGCCCACAGCCCTTCTCCCACTCCCTTCAAAAGACATTTCTGAGAATCCAGAATTCACTCAAAACCAATCCTCCAGGAATTAATTTTCTGGCATATTTTGTAATCCACATGAAATCTAAAGGGAATAGTTGATTAGGAGATGAGGTACAAATGGAAATGAGGTCAATAAAACAAACTTGGAACATAAAATACTGAATGAAAGTTTTCTATTTGAACTGTACACATTGTGCAGCAGTTCTATGAAATGCTTAGATCTTTGCATTTTTCCTGATCCAAAGAACATCCTTCACTTCCAGATTTCAGCAATTCCAGTTGTTGAAGGTTAGTTCTTTTCTAAAATCTATTCCTGCAAAATGCAGCTCACAGAGTACAATAGGGAATAAGCCTTTGTTATTGTTATTGTGTTTCTTGCTTCGGGGAAGACACTTAAAAATCTTAGTTCTCAAGCATTACTTAAATTGGTGACAAAAAGACATTTTAATTGTTTTCAAGGCTGGAACATAAGATTTTAGAATCTCTAAATGTAACATCTCTGTGGCTGGAGGTATGCATTATTTAACCAGAACAATAGCTCTCATTAAAACTTAACTTAATTTTTCAGCTTTCTCAAAACATCTGCTACTCATGGGATCTGGTTTTGTAATTATAATAAACAAAATTTCTCTAGTGATGCTCCTTTAGTTGCAAAAACAAGATATTTGTAGGATTTCTTCATAGATTTGATAAATTAAAAGTTATTGCAACAGATATAATTAGTAGATTTTTGCTGTTGTTATTTTAAATCTATTGCTTTAAAAATTGATGCCACAGCTCTTGACTTAGTTACCAGAATGCTATCATTTGAAACAAAACTCTGGCAATCATGCCTTTACAGAGGTTTAATGAAAACAACTTCTAAGGCACATTTTGAAATTAATACATGACAAGTCACAAGCATAATCTGAAAGCTGTACATGTACCAGGGATGCAGAGGATATAGATGTCAAAGCATTGAAAGATTTGGGGCAGTTTGTAATACTTGATAGCAAAACCATTTGAAAGGGATTATATACTTTGGAAAGAGGCACCATAAGCATTTTTTTATAGGTTTTGATACCAATTTTCCAGATTATCAGGTTTTTCATCTTGCCAAAAATGTAAAATACAAAATAGAGTGCTGACCCTGTGACCCATGGCAGTTATTTCCAGAAGATACAAGCCAGGCCTGCTTTTTTACCCAAACCAGATTTACAGCAGAGGGATGGAAGCTTTTACCTGTCAGCTTTGGATAATGCTCTCTTTCTTTTTGCTAATAATAAAAGCCTAAAAGCAACATCCATGCCAGGGAAGTGATAGGATAAGTGTGTAAATGTTGATTCTCAACAACACAGTTTCCTTTGATAGTACAGGTCCCCAGTTTCAATAAAGGTAAAATTAAAACCATCCAGATGACATCTTGCCAGGCAAAAAAATGCAACTAAATAAATGAAGAAACAAACAAACTAGCAAAAAAAAAAAAAATCACCAAAAACACCCAACAAAAACAAAAACAAACAAACAAAAAAAAAACCGCAAAAAAACCAACAACAAAAAAACCCACTGAAAACCATAATGATTTTTCATGTTACAGATCAGACTGCAGTATTACCTTTCTGATACTGAATGACAACTACTGTGAAAACAGGGGTGGGTACATTCTTTTGAGAGAAAATTGTAGAAAGCAAGTTGTAAGGCTAAACAATAGCAAGGGTAACATCATTGAAAAAATTATTTGACTGAAATTATGAGATCCCCATCATAAGCACATGCCAGCTCACCACCCAACCTTAAGCTTTCATTTCACTGCTTACATTTGTATTTACACTTTGTTTCCGTGACCATTTGCAACCTCATATTACCATCATTTCTCCCTCTGTAGTTTCAGACCATCACCAATCAATGAAAACCCTTCCAGCAAGTACCACCAGGACATTTGGACAGGCTGCAGTGTTCTGAGGCCAATTCTATGGGGTTCACTAAGGTCAAATGCTGGGTGCTACACCTGGGTCACCACAAACGCCTTCAGCACTACGGGCTGGGGGCAGGCTGGACCTTATCATTCTCTACAAACACCTGCAGGGAGGTTGTAGCAAGGGGGGGTGGAACTCTTCCCCCAGGAAGCACACAGCTAAGAAATATTTAGTTTGATTTAGCTAATTATAATCCTCATCAAAAGTGCTTAAAAACATTCATGCAGTGGAACAGAGAACCCTGTCACCTACGTAGTACCTGTAGTACAGTAAAGTGATCCTGACTGTAGAAAAGGAAGGAAGAAGTAGGTAGTTCTGATAGGAAACACATCACATGGCTACTGGCATTTTCCAGTGCCCCTGGACTGAATCTTCAAGGACCACAAAGCAGCAGACAGACTCACATCTATTTTGGATGGAAATTTCCTATCACTATCTCTTAGTGAAAAAATGAGTTTTGACGAATCAGGATATAGTAAAGTGTTTTGTTAAAACCTTCAAATACAAAGGTGATTGAACTTTTCCAAATGAAAGGAGTTTGACCATATTTCCGTCTTTTTTTTTAAATAGCATTTGAAACTGTCTGCATATATTTTAATCTTCTCAAACTGAGCTCCATCAATTCCTTCATCTGCACCTTTCATTGGTAGATAAGGTTCCATCTGGGCTGCAGAAGTAAATGAGGAGGGTGCAGTGGAAGTGAAAGCTTCCAGCACTCAATTGCCCTGAAATGTGCTCTGGTCTCTGAACACTCTGGACCCAAGCAGATAAGAAACCAGCTGAGGCAATAATCACCTTCTTTTTATTATTTCCTTCTATTATGCTTTCTATTTCCATCCTGCGTCTCATCCCCAAGCCACACATTAATTCTCTTTATTTTCTATTTCATTTTATAGACCAACATGCTATTCAGATTTAAATATTTCACCTTCCTAAGGTGTCTTGGTAAATATCACATATGCAGTGCTAAACCTAATGAACAGATTACATGGGCTTTTAAAGTGGATTAAAAACAGATACAACACTATGACAAAAAGATACCACAATCTGCACTATCCTGGTTAAAGAGGCATAGGTTTACATTTTCATAACTATCAGGGTCAAAGAGGCTGTATCCACATAGTCAAAAGCTTAGAAATACTGCAGTCACAACAAGGCAGGACTTGCTCTCCTGCCCCCAAACATAGAGTCTGTCTTCTTCCCCAGCAGCAGCCCCAGGGTTCCTCAGGACTCTAGGCAGAGCTACCAGGAAGCTGATTTTACAGTGCAGACACCAAACCTGCTGCTGCCCTGCCAGCAGAGCCATCAGGGGTGTCAGGAGTGCCACTGCTCAAGGGACAGCCTGTCCTGCCCCCCACTCTGCCAGTGCTGCCCACCCACATCTCAGCAGCATCTCTGGCCAGTGCCCACAGAAGAGTTTGGCACTGCTGCCAGGGTGCTCCTGGGCAAACCTCCTGCCCCAATCCTATAGAGACTACAACGAGCTTTTTGGGAAGGCTACCTAGAGGTCAATGAACAACCATCTTCTCAGGCAAGTCAATACATTAAAGATAAGGACTGTGTGTGTTTATTCTTTTTCCATTTACTGAAAATTGAGTAGATGGTAAATTATGTTTGTACCAAATTGTGATTAGCTGTTGAAAACTACTGTTTGGGTTTTTTTCTTTAACAGCTTAAACCAATATTAAAGATAAAAACAGAATAAAAATGGTTATGCATTCTTTCACATTCAAGTGAAGAAAATTATTTTGCACAGCAAGTATTGAGATCAATTAAAATCCTTTACTTCAGATATAATTAACAAGGCTCACAAGCATAAAGTGATTTAATTTCCTGTATCAAACCAAATGCTGTTTTCTGTCAGTAAATGACTATTCTCTTACAGCACTACACATTAATAATTCATCATTGCTGTATATTCTAACAGATGGGACTTAATGAAAACTTCTAATGAAAACAGCATTAACTTACATCCAGCATGTAAAATCTTTAAAGGAATAGCATTTTCTTCAATGTTAAGGTTTTTCATTGCACAATTTCCTAATTAAAGTTAAATTATTACATTACCAAAATAAAACAATCCTTCCACTGAGTGAAAAACTTAAAAAGGAATCTAATACCATTGTATAAAATAAAAACAAATAAACCCAAGACCTATTCCTTCAATAAATAACCACAAAGTAACTTTATAATAGTTTATGATTATTAAGATTTATCCTTGCATTTGATGTAGCTTTGATGAGGTCCAATTAATCTGGCAAGTGACAGGCATACTCTGGGATTTCCCTCTCTGGCATGGGAGAGTAGAAAATTAGCACATAAACCTCACACAACCACAAGATTCAGATCTCAGTCACTCACTACCCCGCAGTGCAGAACAAGGCTGCAAGACCAAAGTTACTGCTGCTCACTTACTGCCAGAGAGAAGAACCTTTTTTTCTTCCCACCACCTCCTTTTTTACTTCCCATTTCCTTCTAAGATCTCAAAGGAGAAAAATAAAGTGGGGGAGAGTGTGTGTGTGTGTGAATACTCCAGTTCAATAAGGCTAAAAGAGACAGTGAGAAAGAAGGAATTTGTTGTCTGATCTCAGGTATACTGTAGTCAATAGGAATTAATTGACCATATATATTGTTATTTCATAGTTCCCTACATCAGCAGCAGCACTACTGACCTCTAATACTGTAATCTTAAACTTCTACCTAGGAAAACTTAGAAGATCTGCCAATGTAAGCAGAAAATAAGCATAACAATTCTACAACAACAAAAACTGAATCTGTAATATGTCAATACTAACAACCCCGTTGTGATAAAAGCCCCTTCCTTTAGTTTTGCAAGGGATATTCACCACAATGACACAACACGACATGGAAACACTTTTCTCTCCTGGCCATTTTGCCACTGTAGCTGGCACCATTTGGTCTTATTAAGCACATTCATGCAAAGAATGAATTCTGCTGTTGTTTTCTGTGTGTTTTCAGGACTGAGGGTTGATGCTGCAAAGTGCTGAATGAACTGACTGCTCCAAGGACACCCACAGCTCTAAATGCACACACAGCCAAAGGCAGGGTTACAGGAGTTTCCCATGTAAATTGTTGCGTCCACGTTGTGATCCCTTGCCAGATAGACAGCACACATTAAGGACATTATTAGAGCAAGTTCATAAGGCAGAGAATCTTGTTTATGCAAATGGGATGAAAATATCACAATAGGTATCTCCTTTCTCCCCGAGCAGTTAACAGAGATACTGGTAGCAAAAATATTCATGTTTTTCTCCATTAGTTAGGATGCCTGCATTATACATTTTTATTCTATGCCAAGTTCTTAAACTGAAGAAGAAAAAACCTTAAGGTAAATACTTTGCATTTGCACTGGACCAAAGAGCAATTATTTTTTCACATCTCCATTACACCTTACTTTGAAAGGGCAAGTTTTAGAACTCTAAGGGAAATTAGGTGAAATAAGCTATTTGAAACTGAGGGGGAAGGAGTGAAGAAGGAATAAATAGAGCTTTTAAGGACATGCTGAAAGTGCCAGCCAATATCACACAGCATTGTCTTTAAATAATATCCATGCTGAATGCCAAAAAAACACCAACTTTCCAGGTGGTTCTTGACACATGCCACAACTAAAAAGTGTATTGTATTGCACTGTGAAAATAAAGTGCCCTAAGAAACGACAAAAATATATTGTAAATGCACTTTTAGTTAGTTAGAAAGTATTTTTGATACAAAATCCATAATGTCTTCCATTTAGATTTTGCTACATAGCCTAACAATGCATTTATTGGGGTTTTGCAACATGGCCCCAGAATTCCCTAATCACTACTCTAGAAATAAGCCTCAAAGATTTGAATATCCCATCTTCAATAAATATTTTGTTCTTTGCTTCGAAAAATATGATACTCAATCTGTGCTTTTAAAGAAAATGCTGTAGAGAATGTGTTGACATAAGTCTTCTGGATAAATTTTTCCTCTTCTAATAAGATTTGCCATGTGTATTTTTCTGACAGGGACCAGAAACAGCAAATAACTCCCTTTACATCACTCTATCATAATGCAACCTCAGAAAGAACAATAAATTAAAAAATCTGTTGCCAAAAATTGAGTTGTTTGTTTCTCGGCTCTCCCAGATGGAAAACACTTTTGTTAAATCATTGCAAGTGAAATTAGGCAGCTTGTTAGTAAAGCCTAATCATTCATTAGCATTTTAAATTCCTGCAAAGGGACAAAATACTTGAGTATCTGACTGCCTGAATATTAACAGATAATACTTTCTGTTTATATGTAAATACCTAAAGTCTGTATCAGAAGTTACCTAAAGAACACTGGGTAAAATTTTTGCTTTTTGAAAAGTTCTTAGAGCTCACAGTGTTCTCTATTTTATTATTATTCTTTCCCCTCATCCTCATCATACCTATAACTCTGCCCAAAGCAAGGTCTTCTTGCTTTCCTTTGATATAGGTCTTGGTATTGACTATAAATAAGTATATTTCTTCCAACATACTGATCCAAAATGGCCAGATTTAGATAGCTGAATCTGTACTATAGAGACTCTGCACATTATTTCAACAGTATACTACAAATCCATACACAAAGAGACATGGTGAGGACAGAATTATGGATGAAGGTATCAACTCTGTTAATAAAGCATAAGAACCTATTGTCCTGGTCTAATATCAGGAAATGAATGAGATTCAATCAACTGAATCTAACACTAGATTTAATCTGGTAAAAAGAAACCCACCACATAAAGCAAGTGGTTAAGCATCCTGATAAATAATCTAAGGAAGAAAACCCAGTAACTACTCTGTTCTCTGTGCAACTATTCCAAAGGCTTTGGCAAAAGCTGGTATCACAGTAAGATCCCAAAAGACTTTCCCAGAATTTGAAATCTTTGCTAGATCATCTAAATTGCAGGTTTCAGTGACTTTGGCATCTGACACCTGGGGACGAGCTATGCACTTATTTTATATTATTCTTCACTTTATACTGCTCACTGAGGAAGGGAAAAAGCTTTCAGCATCACAGCCGTGTGTGGCTTTTGCTGATGGGGTACAAGCCAATATGCTGTTACCAGAGCACAATTATGGGCTATTTTTGCTGCTTTTACTGTGGGAGAGGTGTCCTACAACACAGGAAAACACATCTCCAACCATTACAGGCCTGTGAGGCAGGAACTGTCAGACAGAGCCTTTTGCCCTGTGTCCACTGCACCATTAAGTTTTAGAGGAATTGTTGGTTACTGATCAGTCTCAAAATGTACCAGAAGTTGATCAGTAAAGACTTCAGCTTCTACAAATTGTCTGAGATTTCTAAGAGTGAAAGTGCAAATTGCAACAAGGGTTGGTTTTGGGTTTTTTAAGCCCCAAATAATAGCATTCATTCATATAATCCTTTATTTCCTTCAACTTCCTAACTTCTCAGGCTTTTGCGTGTAGCTTTTAAGATACATATGTTTTAAAAAAGTACATCACAGCAACAGCATAAACTCACATCACGTTGCTAGCAGTCTCCTGGAAGTTTGAAATTGCAGCAAAATGTGGAGACAATAACACCACATATCACCTTCCTGCTCTGTGAGCAGTCTGCAGTTCAAGAGCATTTTCAAAGCACCAACACCACGGTGCTAGGCACTAACAGCCCGGGCAGGCAGGCTCCCACCACGCTAATTAACTCACCTAGGGGGTTCTGATTACAGCCCACATGCACAATTTCAGAGCTTTTCTCTCCCCTCCTACTCCTTTGTCTAATATTTTTCACTATAATCACACTCAGGAAGAAAATTATAAAGCCAGGCATGACAAGTTTGTCTTGCCTCAGCTATAACTATTCAGAAATAATAAAAGGCAAGATTGAGAGGCATAGATATAGAAAGGCTTTTACCCTTCTAGCAACAGAAAAATAAGTTAAACTCTTGAAGGCCATTTGATGAGGAAAATGCATGCTTTCTGTTTTTCCGGGTGAGAGTTCCAAGGATTTCCACAGCTCATTTGCTGCAGAGGTCAAATCCAATCCATGAAATTTCCTCCAAACACACAGCCTTTTTACTGCAGCCATACACCACGGTCATCTCCCTCCTACCCGTGGACAGAAGACTGATCACCCCGGGGTGCAGCTTAATAGAAATGGCTGTAACAAGGACTTGGCACAGCAGTAACAGCCATCCCCAAAGTGGCCACAACAAAGCCTGTGCTCAGATTTCCCTGCGGAAGCTCTTTGAGTCAGGCTTATGTACACATTGCTCAGAGCTCATTTCCAGTCCCTGCTTCCCAACAGGCAGGTGTTCGAAATGCAATGTACTGCTCACCTCCCCACTTTATCACACAAGGATGTGGAAGTGGCTAACTTCATAAACTAGACAGGGTATAAACCAGAAATATACTTTAATTTGCTAATTGGCCTTCTGGAGCAGATCAGAAGGCACAGCAGATGCCTTTAAGTTTTCAGGTATTATTTTTCTATTTTCTGAATGTAAGAGGAAGAATCCCATACATATTCTCTAGCAACAAGAAATAGTTACACTTCCTGCAGCAAAATCTTGACTTAAAACCTTAAATAAACCTTAGAGGAATAATTCAAATCCCAAGGCTAAGGAGCTGTTTTCATTTTCCCCCCACTTTTTTTTGCTGTTTTCCTGCAACAAACACAACAACACAATTGCACAGTTTCAAACGGTCAGAATTCATCACTCTAGAGAGAATAAATTAAAAAAAAAAACGAATCTCTCTTACCTTTGAGAAGCATTTCCTTTTGACTGCTCTGGGTTTCCTCCAGATGAAGTGGCAACTGGCAGGTCTTTGTTGATAGATACTGACTACAGGTCATGTGAATCAGCATGGGAAAATCTCAGATTTTCAGCTTTCTGGAGCATCACAGAGTAGCAGAACTGTTGCACAACATCTGGAAAGTGAATTGGAAAATAATTCAAGATTAATAACTTTCCTACCTTGTTTTAGTGTTTCAGGGAAAATTGCCAACAATGGAATGACACTAATTATTACATAATCAACATTAGTCAGAGAGCCTAATTTGTGTGAAAGATAGTGGGGCTGAAGGCAAAAGGAGGCAATTTTTGTCAACATCTAAATATGAACTCCAGGGAACAGTTAATGCAAAAGCATTTGCCTTCCAGAATGCCAAGAGGCATCTCTCGTCTCTTTTATAACTCAGGTCCTGCAGATCGCTCTAGGGTGGCTGGCAAAAGGCAAAAAAAGAAAAGTTCAAAAGCATAAACGCCATTATAGGGTTTTAAATACAGTGTAGAAACCAAGATGGCAGTGGACACAGTGCACCCTACTCGAACACATTTTTCTACTAATACAGAAAAAATTGCTTAGAAGTATTTTAATACCAAATATTTCCACCTATTAAATATAGCATTTAGTGATTTAATATTATTGCTAAAGTTCTGAAAATCAAAATGTAGATCATTAACATGAATCCATTTTCATTGTGTGTGAAAGAGCATGAGCTCTCATTAATCTTTCACTAAGGACACCTCTACATCTCTTCCCACAACTCCTAAGTATTATTTACTTCTTTTCCAGCTGTAAGAATATACTGCAGCTGAAGTCTCTGCTCATTAAGAATCCCAGTTCAGTTCCCAGCTAAGCTGATCAATTACATTAGGGACCAAACACTCTGAAATTGCACAAATATTTTCTTCCACCTAAATTGCAACAAAAAAATCCACCCCAAATAAAAAGTATCCTTGGCTTTGCATGTGCACACAGAGCTTGGTTTTTAATAGAACTTTTCTCAGAGCAGTTTTACATTCAAATTAGAGAAACAAACCAATGCAGACCAACCTGAAGGCAAATTAAAGAAGAAAAAAGTGAAGATTAGAATTGTTTTCCTGTTTATGAATGCAAAAATTAAACTGACCACAAAAATCTCAACACCAAAATATAATTCAACTGAGTAATGTATTTAGATAGTATATAAGATATAAAAGCACCACAGACTTTACTGTGGCAAAATATTGAAAACCCAAAAATAAACTCACCTATAGTCAGAAGTAATCAGTTCTCAAAGAAAATTAACTAAGATGTTGCTATTTTCCTGCAACTTTAATGAATTTCTGCATTTACTTTGCTGAACAACTGCTGTTCATTAATGCAACATAAGTAGAACTGGAAATTAAACTTTTTTTTAACAGAAAAAAGCATGAACTCAATTCTTTCCTCAGAGTCTTAAAATTTCCAGTTTTACTCATGGGTATTTTTTGCTCGAGTAAAAGTAGAGTCCTTATTTATGTTGCTGTTCAAAGAATTGTTATTGTATTTAGTTAAATCACATCAGCAAATAATATTATATCATTTTCTTCCAAGGATTCATTTTTAAAGGAAGAGATGGTTTAAAAAGTGAAACCAAGGCAAAGAAATTCAGTGTATTTTCTTCCCCATATCCAGCTTCAATAACAGAATTATTGTCCATCTGGAGCAACTTTATGACTCAATATATTTCAAAACCACTTTCAGAACACAGAAAAATAATATTATAAAAATAATTCATCCTCGAGTTTAATTTCACGCGTAGAACATAATGGAATATTTAATACTTGTCAAGTCAACTCTGCAAAGTTACCTTATACTGCTCAAATGCGGGAAAAATGGGAAACAAGGGCATATTTGCCCATCAGACGGTACAAGAGTATTTGTATATAAATGTAGATATCCTACTTAAATCAGTTGTAAAAGGTTACAAAAGCCCCACAAAGCTACAAAGAAAACCCCCAGCCACGGCTGATTTATTCCACTGAGGGCTGCTCTTGGAGCAGGGCTGACCTAAGGAGCCTTTCTGCTCCTGCTCCCTGGGCACAAGGGGACTGTGCAGCCTGAAAGAGCAGCACATCCAGCCGGGGCACCCAAGAGACTTAACCCATTTGGATCAAATCAAATTTTCTGATATCAACCATCCTTACATTTGCAAGAAAAAAATTATTTTAGTGCCTTAGCAAGCATTAAATCAACCTCCTAGAAAGTAATCCTCCAGCCCGTAAGCAAACAGTATAATTCAAAATGTAAAAGACGTGAGTCATGGTAATTCAGCTTTAAGATTCTGTAATTCTTCTCCAGACAAGCTTGTTTCCTCAAGAGAACAAGTGCCCTGGAATCCTGGCAGAGTGGAGCACTCCAGCTAGCAATGAATCCCCAGCATAATATTAAAACCAAACACATCACGCAAATCTAAGATACACACAAATACATAATTTTGTATATGCATAAATTAAACAAGAGTCCTCTTTTGATTTTTTTTGGTTAAACCAAACACTGTTTTCCCATTAATTTTTTTTTTTTTCGGTTTTTTTTCCTAGCTGAAGAACCTTTAAACAGATTCTGGCAGAGCTGCACCCCCAGAGTGCCTCATTCTAGCAGAAGCACAAAGCAGGTCGGTAGGACAGGCTGGGAATCAAAGCAATAATCTGCTTTTCTTCCATGGTTGAAGCCTTCATTTGGACAAGTGGCTGAGCAGGGCTGACCACGATCCCCCAGTCAGTCTGATCAGCTGTGATCCCCTCACTCCCACAGTCCCCTCCAACACCCTCTGGACACTGCAAAATCGGTGTGGGGGGATGAGGAGCACAGGGTTTCTGTTCCAGAAGGGGTGGAAATGGTTGTTTTCAGAGTGAAGCCATACTGATGTGTAACTAGCTAGTAAAGGTAACACCACTGACCTCTGGTCTGCTCAAGGGCTCATAAATAATTAAAACATAAAATCTTTGTAAGTGTCTGGTTAAATACAGGCGTCTAAATCCCATTTAGGCACCCAGATAAGAAGCTTGATTTTAAAAGACATCTGTTTACTACCTTTCACAGTACTTTTCACTGATCTCTCATTTACATGTATTTCCTTACCTTAAGAATTGTTTTCTTTTTTTTCAGTGATTTACAGGGGCACCTTCCTGTGCATTAAAGCATTTCTTCTTATTAGCAAAAACAAAAGGGGATTGTAAGTCACTGCTACTGCAACAGTGTATCAAAAAATCAGAACTGAGCAAAAACAAAACAAAAAACCACACAGTTCCTCAAGATCACTGTATACCTAAGACCACCCCCACACATGGAATTTATCAAAAGGTCAGACTTAAAAAGCAGCAATTCATAAATACTAATTACCACCTTGCCAGTGATTGCATGATAACATTTACTGATGCATAATTGAATAGCAAAAATTTGAAAAAACAGAGTGCGTGGGTAGATTCAATAATTAATTCCTCCCACACTAATCAGTTTCTGACTATTTCTTATAATAATTATATATTCTTTCTTCCTTTTTCTTTTCGTTTTCCTTTGTGAGTAACAAACTATGAGTCTGTCTTTCTTAAACTAAAGGGAAGGGGAACCATTGCAAATAACAGTAAAAATAATTTTTAATAGTTATAACTTTCTAAATATTTTAATTGTGTCTAAGTTTTTGCTTCATTGCTGAATACTACTATGATTTTTTGTTTTACAAAACACTAGTATATTTAAATTACCCCATTAGAATTAGATCATCTTCCCTCGAGCCTTCTTCCTAAGGTGCACATCTGTAATCCAGAGCATTTATTTCTGTGTGTTACTGTAATTTAGCAGCCACCATCTCTGTCCCCCGCTATCCCAGCAGCTGGGCTGTGGTTCAGGACAGCCCATCTCCGCTCTCTCAGGTCTGGGCAGACAGAAGGCTCTGTGCCATTCCCAGGCACAGGGCTCTGCCTGTCAGGATGGAATTACCCGGATTACGGGGCCCATCGCAGGCAGCCACTGGGAGCTCACACAGCTTCTACTGGGCAAGGGATCAACGAGACTGAAAGCACAAGAGCCAGAAACATGGCAGGAGATGGGGCTTAAAATCACACACACGTCTAGGGACTTGGGGTGTTATGAGAACAACATACCAGTAACTGTTGGCTATAAGGGAAGTGACAAAATATTAAGTCAAATCATATATATTTTTTTTTTTTTAACTTCAGCCAAACTTTATCTTTTCAAAATATTTTGCTAGAACAAGCTATACAGCAGTCCTATGCTGGAACAATGTTAATAGAAAAATCCCAACAGCAAGGCACACAATCCTCTATGGGCCACATGGAAACCAAATTGCTACAACACTTGTCAGAACACACAAAAAAGATCCAAGATTATCATACAGTCCTCCTGGGTTTCAGTCCTCCTGAAACAGGTAGGTTTCATCCATGGAAAAGAAGACTGATATTTTTAATCATAAATATATAGGGAAAAGCACAACAAACAAAAGCCAACCCCTGCTCCCCAAGTTTCCAAAACACTTTCAGGAACTGAAAAACAGCATTCTCCAGTTGACACCAAACACAGACACACCCTTCCAAATACCCTTGTCTCCCACACTTCAGAAAACACCCAAAGAAAAGTCACATCAGGAGAGGAGCAGCACCTGGCCCACAAAGCTCAGCACTATAAGAAATCCAAACCTTGCAGTCGTGTCTTTATCCGATATGAAACAAAACCTGCAAGAGCACAGAGCTCAGGAAAATCCTTTGCACCAGTTCCATTCCCCAGCGAGCACCAGCCACCAATCCCATGTTGCTCCAGGATGTTTGGCACTAAGATTTTCTCCTCTCCATTGCAGCAAACAGAATCACAAGACATGGGCATGACCCATTCAAGGGCAACTAAAAGTCTGAAAGAGCAGATTTGTGAGGCTTCATCCACCACAGCCAGAATCAGCTCTGCAGACCTCTGGGATGACACCAGTAATGGTTCTGGATTGTCTCCCATATCTCAGAGCTGAGCTTTGGTGGGAACTAATGAGATCAAGGGACTGCAGAGACCTCTGGCAGAAAACACACCAAAAAGGAAAACCTTCAAAAACCCCTTTGTTTCTTCTGGGTTTGGATAAGGAAGGTGCTGGCTGCAAGGGAAAATTGACATGAAGAAGCCCATCTCCTGTGGCAAAATAAAACATGAGTTTGTAGGCAAACCCACATCAAGCTGTTTCTCTATCCATACCCTACAGACTTATTCTAGTGAATCTGGCTAAAATCTAACAGAAAAAAAAAAAAAGCTTTTGTGTATAGGAAAGCACTATAAAATAATAAAATCACTTTTGCTTTCCCTACAACACTCAAATATAGCAATACTACATTAATACAGACTGTACAGTTGAGAAAGTAAAACCAGCCTATTGACACTGAAAAAGTTATAGTTAGAGAGTTGTCTAATTTGGTTACTTTGGTTGTGGGCAGAGGTGTGGTATGTTTTTGCAGTTTTGGGGGTTTTTTGGTATTTTTATGCAGTTTTCTTTCGTAAAAAAAAGTTCTTCTTTAAAAAATTTCTTGCATTGAACCTCCAGAAATTTCCTTCTATAGAAGGCACCATATCCAGAATAATACATTTTTTACCTTGCATTTTACCTTCATGACGTTTACCATTAATGTATCATTAAAATGACACCCTTTCTCAATGATGTATTAATTTAACAGTTCATATCAGATTGTCCTAGAAAATATGATGCTGAACAGGTGAAGCTGCAGTAAGGTACTCTGAAAAAGAATGACTGTCAATATTGGTTCAAATAACAGAGAGGGTAGAATAAGATCTAGAAACAAAATAGTGCCACAGATTTTAGGTATTTGGAAATAGGTCAAACACAGGATTACGAGTGCAGGGGGGCAAAACTGGAGGTGCAGCTGTGAAAAAGCATTTTACACACATCATCAAATATCTTTTGTCTCTCCCATCTTCCTCTTCCTGATAACACTTGGTTACTAAGTTGGGAGGGTCTGAAATTTGGGGTGCTTTTTTTCCCCCTCTCTGTTTTATTTTGAAAGAGGTTATTTTCAGAGCCACGGGCAGACTTTGCAGAAAGCTCTGAGTCGAGGACCAAGCTGCCCCACAGGCAGAGGGATTCTGTTCTTCCCCTGGCCTCTGAGCAGGAACTCGGGGTTTGTACTCAGAGTGAAGAACTGAGCAATGAGGACTGGTGAGACCGTGTGGCACTGGGATGTAAAGTACAGCTTTGGGAATAATGAAGATAGAGTCAGTAAAGCAGATTGTTTACAGGTCAGTAAGGCAAGTTGTGGAAAGGAGACTCGGTGCCATTATCACAGGCTGTAACAAACAGCCCTTTGGATATTTCCTAAATCCTTTTAAATTGGGATCATTTATTGGAAGGTCTTTTTATAGGGTTCCAATCCCATTTGCAAGTAGGAGGAGAAATGGCTGTCTAAATACCATTATATTAGCATAATAATTATTTTACAAACCTTAAGTTCCTCTACTGGACAGAAAGCAGTCTCTGAGGAAGAACTCCTTTTTCTGACAGCAGCTTCCAAGAGGCCTTTTTTTTTAATTGCCTCACAGTGATTACCTTGACTACATTGATCAAAGAGTCACTGGGAATATTCCTCAACATCAAAGAACACAATGATGAAAAACTACCTATTCATCCTTAATACAGGGCAGAGAAACAACAATTCATCCCACTGCAGTGGGCCATTACTTTAAAATGTAAAACTGATCATTACTTTAAAAGTTTGTCAGAAACAAAAGAGGAAGTGGAGGAGATAAAAGCACAAAGATGTTCAACCAAGCACATTACCGGGAACAGCAATACAGTCATTAGTATTTCACTCTTCCATGAAGAAACATTATAGTGACTTTTCCTGGTAGTTCACAAAACCATTTGAGATCTTTGGTAAAAGAAATACACCTATGAAGAATTCTGCTGAAGTGAGTAAGCAATACGGGAAAGTTTGATATACTATTTTATGTGTTCACTAAAAATAGGTTAGAGAACTATATTTTAAGGTTTATACAACAATGAAAACAATTAAGACTTACAGAATGGAAAAAACCAGATACGTACTGTTTGGTTTCATTGAAGCTCACACAATTTCTACAAATAGGCTAGTAGCTTATTTCAAAATCTCTCTCCCATCCCCTGGAAACACAATATCTTTTCTGAATTTCTTTAATCTTGCACTGCTAGTTGAAAAGAAATAGCATACCAAAATACTCAGGCTTAAGAAGCTTGAATTACATGTAGTTTGCTACAAAAAATGCTACCAGAATTTGAGTTAAAAATCAATGTTCCTGTGTCCATCAGCTAACCTCTCAAACATTTCACAGCCCAAATAAATCTTTCTCTTTCGGAATGCATGAAAGATAATGTCAGTGAATATGGCAGACACAAGCAAAAGAGTATATATATTCTGCCAGTGATTAAGCAAAGTGTTTTCAAACTCGAATGGATGAGGGGGCCTATTTAGTATTGGGACTGCTTTCTGACAGTCTTAATTTACACATCAAAAGAGAAATACACTCTAAGATTTTGTCACCGTAATGGTTTTGCTATTACATTAACTAGCAATTACTACACAATGCCATGCAAGCTGACTAGGCTTTAAATGCCAAGTCCCAATTTTGAAACCTCCTTAGGCTGTTATTTCAATGTCTTCCACACTTTGAAGGGAGAAAATTACAAAGGTTACAATTGCATGGATTAATAATGGCTAAAAATGCCTACAAACACTGTTTTCTAGCCTCTGTGCAAGGAAGCAGAAAAATCAGTTGTGGTTTATCCTTTCCTCTGTTGTACCCAGTATTTGAAAAGTAAAGCACAGGGGTGGAAGCTGTAGACAGGTTCTCTTCCTGTTCTCCCTCTGGGAAAGCACTGGGCTGCTCTGGGACAACTAATTTTTGCCTTTGAGCACCTTTACAATAGCACATTGCATTGGATGAGTGCCTTTGCTTGTGTCAAGTGATGATGCACTTTCTTTATTTTTTTTTTTTTCACTTTTGTGTCCCACAGCTATGAGGTATTGCTGACCTAAACCCAGAGTCTATTCTGGCTGCGTTCCACAGTAGCCACAATTATGAACTGGCCAACTGCAAATATTCAGCTTTGATTTGCTGGCTGTTTCACGCAAAGGTTTGGCACAGCTGGATTCTCCTTCATAGACGTTGATTTGTTCTTTCCATGCCCTGGTTCAGCTGTCCCTGAACACCTGAACACCTCCAGAGCACTTAATTAATACATCAATAGACAGAGCCTCATCTGATACAAATCAGAGGTTCGCTGTAATTTGCTTTAATAGAAATATGTCTATTTATGGAAATTAACAGATCATTTCTCAGTTAAGGAAAGCAATAAGCATTTGGGCATAGCTTTCTCTGCAGTAGCATTTGATACCAGATGTCTTTCCTTGCAATCACCTCATTTTCTGTTCTGCAGTTGTTCAACTTCTTTTTAATGTGAAGCCAGTGTCACCTGCTAAGGTGCATGAGCCAAATTCTTCAATACAATAACAGAAGTCTCCTAAAATAGAGAAACACACTTTTAAAGTTATGCAGCCAGGTCACACAGCTTCATAATTAACCCTTCAAACAAAATTTCAAAGGGTTGATATTGATTTTGGTGGATGCATTTTCCAGGCTACTTGATGAAATCAAGTTGGCTTGTAGCAACTTTGAAACAGAAAAGAGTAAAATAGACAATAGAGAGTCAAGGACTTCATGCACTTCTTACTTATTGCAGTTATTTATGATTCCTAACCAATATAACTTCACATACAGTTGTTCTCCATAATCCCTTAGGTTTCCTCCCCCACTATTCCCGTATCGTTTCCTATCATTAGATCTTCCCACCCATCTAACAATACATTAATTCCTGATCAAGACTGAAGACCAAACCTGGAGCCTCTGGGAGGATTGACTGGACCAGAACCCTGTCAGGCAGGGCTGGGGGCACAGAGCATTTGGAAATGGCCCTTAAACTGTTCCCTGATGCTCCTCAAAAGGTCCCTTGATGGCTTCCCCACACTTCTTGTTGCCATTAATATTCAAATTCACTGTGCTGAAAATATGGCCTGCAAGCAGGAGTAGATTTGAGCAATTAAAATACATCTAACACAGCTTTCTGTCTAGAATAGGTTGTGAAAAGGAAACCAGGATAGCAGATAAACGTGTTTCATACACAGACATCTGTGGGCCAGTGTTAAACTCAGTGCACAAGGTAGTTTTAGTCTCGCTTTTTGAAAATCCCTGACAAAAGGCACATTTCCATTTGCTCTCTCTAATGCATGGGTCCAACTGCTATTTCTAAAATAGGGTAACAGAGACTTCACTTCCTCTCGACCTCCACACTAGGAATTCACCAGCCAGTTATGCAAAGGACACATATGCAAACATATAGATTTCTTCCTTAATCTCAAAGTTTTCTGCACTGTAATTTTTCTTCTCTTCAGCATCAGTACAAGTAACGTAATGTGACATTATTTACCTCAACACATGGCTTCAAGAGTCCCTTTATTAGACAGCAAGACCAAAAGACCCTTCTGAACAAGAGAACTAACAGTCCCATCTTGCTATAAGTAACTGGGTTGTTTTTTTTTTTTTCCTAGGTATTTGTTGACTACATTATTTCTTTCTTTTCCTGGAAATTGGGAAAAAAAAAGTCAGCTTTCAGGGACAGTTAAATGTTCCCTTAAATTGACTATAAAAGAATTCTTGGAAGGCAAGAGAATATTTCCCTTCATTTTTAGCTACTAGAAAAGTGACTTTCACTAAAAAATGAGATTATATTTTCATAAAAGGAGCTAAGAACTATACTGATAATCATCTGCTTTTGGATTTTCCACTCAGTGACTACAGATATATATTTAAAAATTACACAAAGCAAGCTGGAAAAAGTTAAACATTTTACTAGGAGATCAAATTGCTTATTTACATTATCTTTCACCTTAACCTTTAATCCTAGAAGAGGAACCTGTTTAACCTAATGGTGCTATTCAACTGAGCCCTAATTTTCTTTAATTATTCATTTCCTGTAAACAAACATTCCAGGCTCTGCATCTATCAAGTCCACAAGCACGAAGCAGAAAATAGCTCACTATTTCATTTCATACCAGCTGAAAGTTTCCTCTACTCCTCCATTAGTGTTGCCATGCCACCAGAATCTGAGGTTCAGAAAGCAAACCAGATGCCCAGTCTAGTGAAAAGAACAACAAAAACTGAACACCTTACCAAAATAAAATGGTATTTATGAGCAGCTCTCACTAAACCTACCAAGAGGTGCAAGGCACTTGTGTTTTGCTGGTCCTCCTCCTTCAAGGGCCCCAGGGTGCTGAGCCAGCTGTGCACCCACACCTTCAGTTTGTGCCCTGACCTTGTGACCAGGGCTGGAACCACAGCTGCAAAGCACCAGCCAAGTGACAAATAAATCTGCTCATGCTGATGGTCTTTCCGGTGCTTTGGGTAGGAAAAAAAAAATATGCAGTGACAAAAACAGAGCAATATCTTCATTCCAAACCAGACAATCAAAGTGTGAGCACTGGAGGTACTAAACGCTTCATGAAATACAACTGTGTGGGATCTGCAGGCATGGATCATGAGCAGATGAGATTTAGGAATTCAGTCGTCAGCATTAATTCTCTTCATAATTTTTTTTTAAAAAAGCTGTAGATTCTCATATTTATGATTTCATTGTGCTTTAATTCACTTACTCTTTAATAAGTGAAAAGGGTTTTGGGGGTTGGGAGTGGGGAAAGAGGTTGTAGTTATGGTTTTAAATAATTTATTCCTCAGTTAAATCCAAGCTATTTTAATGATTTATTAAACATTCTGCAGCAGTCGTATTAAACAGAGACCAGGAGAAATTAATGATTAGGTGATAATAGCTGGAGATCCTATCACTGTTACTCAGCTAAATTGATTTTCTTAGAATAGCTAAATAAAAAAATTAAAAGCTACATGACAAATCGCAAAGTTTTGTTGTTAAGCAAACTACATACTGCTAGATCCCAAAGGGAAAAAAAAAATAAGGAAACATTTTTTTTCCTAATTCTTAAAATGTCAGCACACATTTTTGTTTTTATTAAACCCTTCTACAAGATATGACTCCCCTCTTCAGTGTAATTTGCATTTCTTTAGTTGAAATTCTTTTTATAAAAGAAAGTACTAAGTCTCTGTGACATAGCTAACTCTAAATTCCATATTCATAACAGTATGAAACGTCCATGTTCTGTTCATTGTGTTATCCCTCGTGCATCCCGCTACACTTACTGCACAGCTCTCTGAGATGGCATCAAGTTATTCCCTTATCAAATAAACTTCAGCTCCGAGTGCACTGTCCATAGATCTCCCCCAGTGGAGCCCAGCAGCAGAAGAGGTCAGGAGCGTGTGCCCAGCACGGCAGGGTCGGTGCCAGGGTGGAGGTGGCTGCAGGAGGGGCTGAGCTGGGCCAGGCACAGCCTGGCACTGACAGCCCGTGTGAGCCCCGGCTGCTGTCTGCAACTGCTCCCCCCAGCCTCAGCCCAGAGTGCTCCCCAAAAGCTGGGCCAGAGCAGCACAACAGGTGCCTCAGACACTCCAGCTTGCAACCTGGCCCTTTAGGTTACCTCACTGCTGTCCTGGGTTGCAGTGTATTCTATCACCATCTACCTGAGCTGTTGGAACCAGGTGGGCGGTGTTGTCGCCTCCTCCCTCCAGACTATCTTCTGTTAATGGGCTCATCAAGGTTTTGCCACATGACTCACAGATAACCCCTTCCAGACAATATCCTGTTAATGGCCCATCAAGGCCTTGCCGCATGACTGACAAAATTACATCATCCCATTGTGAGATGCTCCGCCCAGAGGGAGGAACCAAGCATTCCATCCTGGATATAAACTGAGATTTCGAACACCACAGGCAGCCTTTTCCACTGGATTCCCAGAGGATGGGAGCTACACAGCCACCGCTGGACATTCCAAGACCAGACCCAGGATCACTGCTTCCAACAGGACTTCATTGGGACTGCTACCAACACCCTGACCAACAGGGTGTCAGGTTGTATTCTGACTTTGTCAGTGGGGTTTTTTTGTATTTTTTTGCATTTTTGCATTTATTTTTACCTTTTTTTTCTTCTTCCTATTAAATCATATTTTCTGACTTGGAGTCTCTCACCGGTTTGTTTTCAAACCTTGACAACTGCACTTCCAGCTTGTCCACAGTCACCCCTTCTGCCTGCCCTTGTATACAGGGGAGCAGAGTAAAAGCCCATCCCATCCCCCCTTAAATGCTGTCACCCCACCTTAGTGCTTCAGCTGCACCAGAAATCTAAACTGGGGAAATTACACCTCCTAGAAACCAAATGACTGTGAAAACACTTCTATTTTGGCAAAAAAAGAAAAAATAATGTTCATTTACCAGGCTGATCATCAAGGCAGAGGTTGCTCCCTGAATAATTACTGTCATAAGAACTTCTTAACCCCCAATTAAAAAGAAATCTTACTGATGAGATTAGCCAGCTGCAGATGAATGGCCTTCAGAAAGGATTAAAAAAAAAATCAGAAGACTGTCCCTTATGCTTTCTTCACAAAGAAGATCTGGCCACTAATAACTTGCCTAGTTCAACAGACTGGAAATTACTTTTTTTTTTAATAGAAAATTTCATTTCAGAAAACAAACTTCTCAAATTTATTATAGCCTATTTATATTCAAGACTGTAAGTTTTGAAATTCCATCTGCAGTAAATTACCAGGCAAGCAATTTGACAAACTTTCACATAGCTCTTGATCTTAGAATGGGTATCTCCATTCTAACTCAGGCACATATTCAAGACCAAGTATGCATTCGTGCAGACCTGCTAAATGATAAATACAGACTAGTCCAATGCCATAAAGCACTTCAAATGTCTCACAGAAAGTCAAGTAATAAATCACATTGGAAAAATAATTCTCAGAACAACTACACTGAAGCTCAGTCAACACTGAGCATCAGAAATGCTGAGCACAAAAGTTGAAGGTAGATCTGAACTTGCAGTGTAGCCTGCTGAAATGCAGCCCAGGGGGCTGGAGCAGCACCACACCACAGCATTTGCCATTGTGCCTCGTCATTATTTGGATTTGCAACCCTCCAAGCAGCTCCAAAGCAGACTGTTGCAATAAGAATGTAGCTGCTGGGAAGTCAGCACTGTGCTACAATCTGAAGTAATGAGCAAGGAAAGCTGAGCAAAACCAGCAGGAGATGAAGGCCTCTTCACCAAGGCAAACAACAGCACGCATTCCCAGGACATACAGAAGTTTTACAACAATGCTTCAGGGTAAAAAAGTGCCTGCCTGGAGACTTGTGTAGGGCAAAGGGCTTTTTTATCTGTGCAGGTTTGATCACAATCATTTTGGCCAGGCAAACACTTCAGGTCCTAAGATGGTGTGGACAGGAAATAGATCTCTCTAAGGTCTCCCAGTGCAAATATTGGTAGACGCTAAACAGTATAAATTAAATTTCAGGTGAAAACAACTGGGACTCGGGGTTATTAAACAGGGTAAACAATGGCAGTAGAAATATTTATTAGGGGTGCTGGAATGGGACCCTACAGTATCTATTTAGATACTGCATCATGTGGTCCATCTTGAAATCTTGCTTGAAGTCATTTGCAACTCTTGAAACACATGTGCTGTGCATACGACCCAGATTTCTGCATATTACCTCCTGTATTATGTTTTAATAACTAATTTAATTTTCTCCTCTTTTCATAATGAGACTAAAGATTACATCTTACTGGGTTTATTATTATCCAGCATCCATTCTGGGCTAAATCAGTGTGTACATTCTTGAGCTTCTCTTTCAGCCATCGAATCAGCCTAGTTGATGCCCCAAATCCTGCCTCAGCATATCTGTGTATCCCAGCTACATCCTCAGGGAGAGTGCTGAAGTTCTTTGAGTGAGCTACACCTCTATCACTAAGCACATTCATTGTTTAATAAATTGATGAAGACATTTTTAACAGCAATGAGAGCACAGTATGGAAGAGGATGACTAAAACTACCTTAAAAGTTGTAATCCCTGTGCAAGAGTAGCCCCTCACAGTCATCTTTAGAGAGGACAGAAATCTTTACCTATCTCACAAGATTTTATCCAGCATAAACCTGACTGAATAGCTGAGCACCTGATACTTTGTATATACAGCTCGTCTGTAGCCCTGAGTTTTATTTCATGTACTCTTGTTTTTTATTAGAGTAACCATTCTAAAATCAAATTATCCTAACTTTTACAAGGCCAATCAGAATCAGGTCTTGTTAAATATTTATTAAATAAGAGAAGCTATAACAGTCTGAAGAGAATATATCTGGTCCATATGGAGTTTTAAAGTCGCATTCTGTAAGACAGTGTTCTGAATTGCTGGCATATTGGACTGGTTGAAACAATAAACACTTTATATTTCTTTAAATAACTATTTTGGATTCTTGAAAGTTATTGTGATACACAAAGTAACATTACTAGTGGAAAATATAATAATGAGTAATGCCTGCATCTCAAGCATTCCTATTTGGAAAACTGGAGTAAAACATAACCAGTTTTTATAACTAGCTGGCAAAATTCATCCTTCTCTAGCAATTTATTTTGGAAATAAAAGGACGAAAAATCAATTTTTAGATAGTTGTGGATTTGGGAAGAGGAAGTAATTGAAACTCAGTTGATTGGATTGCACAGGTTGTGGGGGTTTTTTGTAGGTTTCTTTGGTTTTGATGGTGTTTTGGTTTTTTTAAAAAAATTAAGATGTCACTTAGAGTAACTATTCTTCTTTTATGTAGAAAAGGTCTTGGGATTGAGAAAAATGTTTTAGGTCCCTTCCATGAAGATGTATGTGTATGACACAGTATAGACACCCCTTGGAACAAAAGCATGCTACAGCTGTAGATAATCCCCACCCTCAATGACTGCTTTAAGCTCCTCACCCCACCAAGCAGTGGAGCACTGTCAGACTTTAGATATATCTAATCTACAAAAATTGATATAGTCTCTATACATACTTCTTTAGGCATTCTATAAAACCAGGCTATTTTCGAAGGTTAAACAAAATTTAAATTCCAGGTCTCCCCGTAAATATACTCAAACAGGGACGCCTATATTATATCAATAGCACTAACTTTGATTATAGCAGATTTATAAACTGTATCTCCCTTACTCTTTGCAGAATTGTAAGGAAACATCTTTAGTGGTAAAACAGCTCTCTGACAAAGTTTTTTTACAAGTGTGTGTCTCTCTCTCTTCCTCCTCTTCTTTTCCCCAGTTAACACCTAATATAAGAAGATGAATAATCTAACTTTATTCATGTTTTTCTCACTCTTTCCCATCTAGGTTGTATCTGTCTGCTTAGAATAAGATCAGAATTCTGGAAAAAAAAAATATTCCTGCAAAACATACCAGTAATTGTGCTCTAAAAGGTCACATTGCAATGCTGCAGGCTGCTTCTGTGAATAAGATTACAGATGTATGTATGATTAATTTGCCATTTTACCAGAATATTTTGAGCTGAAATATTAAAAATGTCATACAACTTCGAGAAAATAAAGTGGTTATCACTTCACTGAACTACAGACAGATATTAACAAAAATACCAGTGACACATTATTGAAATAATTTGTGATCAAAAATTATTCCCATATCTTTCCATCAAAGGAAGAATATACCATAACAAAAGTCAAATTAACCAGCTCAGCTCATATCAAATGTACAGAAGGATTGATTGCCTCAGGATCATTAAAAGTAATTATGTGGCCATAATTCCAAGACATATACATTCAAAATAAGTGTTTCTTCAGGCAGTATGTAAACAAAGAAGCTCCAATTATTTTATCTTTTTCTTTGAAGGAGTGTAGTGCTGCATGAAGCCCAGGAGCCACACTGTCACTCCTGTGCACCTCTGTGCCCTCTGCGCTCTGCCTCAGGCTCCTCCGGGTGATGCTGAGAAGGTTCACTCTGGTGCATGCCCTAAAATAAAGTACCAAGCCCTGACCCAAGGGGGACAAGGAATCATACGGACAATTCACCTCAGTTTTACCTCTTTGGGTAAGGACACCACAGGGTTAGCTGGAGGAAACGACAGGGAAATGGAATGGATGAAGGGACAATTCCACAGGTGTGACCTCAAAGTAAGACCCCAACTGTGACCTTCCAGTCCAAGAGAATCCACTCACTGGACAGCAAACTTCAGATCAGCTCTCAGGAATGTCTATGAAATTAAGACATTAACAGCCTTCCAGAATGGAGGTAGGGTGGGCAAATAATTCTCAGGTCTGATACATTTTTCATAAGCTCAAAAGTACAGAGATTTCTGGAAGCTACATTAAATACAAGCGCCCTCATCTTGCTGTCAAACAGTGCTGTCCATCACCTTGGAACGCTCAGTGAGCTGGAGTTTAAACAAGTGGAACTGCACAGTGGCCACCCAAACAAGGGCACACCAGTAACACTTCACACCCTCCTCTGCTCTTTATCACAAAATGATAAAAACCTCAATAAAAACCTTCTAGCTGAGCAGTAAGACCAAAGCCTTTCAGCAATACAAACCCACACCTCCTAGCATGCTCCCCACTTTTTATGCAAAACTATGGGAGACTTTTGGCATAACCCATAATTCAAATTCAGACAATACAGCTATCAGCTGGTACTGGAACTAAATCTGTGTGGAAGACTTTCAATACAAAAAGCTCAATTAGCATCTCACAAACCACAGATCCAGCTCATAAACAGCCACAGTTTACTTTTGCATTAGACTGACTGACTTAAAATATCTTTTGTTTATGGCCTACCACTGTCTCCAGATTTTGCATAATAATTGACAGAATTTACTGTACAAATATCTGAGCATTTTTATTCTAGGTACCTTTTACTATTCATATCTTTCAGGAGTTGATATCGTAATGGAAATCTCCAACATCAAAGATAAAGCAGCTTTACATTGTGAAATTCTTGCAATTAAAAGAAAATTGGATGCATCCATAACATTAGCTTTTACTTAATTGCTAAGCATTCTTTTTTTGTCCATGGTGGAAAGGCTCATCTAGATGCAAATGTTTCTCCAGAGAATCAGAAATTATTATTTTTATGACAGTTTTTGTTATTAATGCATTACTTTTTTGGTAGGGGGGGTGGTGGTGTGGGGAGTGTTTTTTTCTGACCAAGAGCGAAAGCAGCACTATAATCTTAAGGGCTCATGAAGAAGGAAGCACCTACAAAACATGTTTTTCATTGTGGTTTGATTTTTTTTTTTTAAACCCACCATGATGACTGACAAACACATCTCCACCTCAGTTCAGTTTGTTCCTGGCCTATGAAGGAATTCATTCTCCTCAGCTCATCCCATGGCTTCCTGACATGTTACAGCTATAATATGTCAGATTTCTTCAAAACCTTGCAGTGACAGTTCTGATATAAGGTCATGCCTTGTAGGAACAAGGGTTGAGATTCACAGCTTTAAAATGCATTGGCTGTTTAGTTTCTGCATTAGCTTGATACAAGAATGGCTGAGTGACCTACTTTGCTTATTTAATGAGATTGTGAAGAGAATGCTTTGCATTTCTGACAAGGATATTTTTCATTGCCGAAGAAGGAAATAAAAAAAATGATAATTTGAAATGCAAAGGTTTATTTTAATTGGAGCAACACAGCATGCATTATAATAAAAGCAGACTATAGCTGGCGTGGCTGGGTGCTGTAAAGCAGGCCGCATATATAAAGAGTCAAATAAGGCAATTAAGATTTTGGGAAGACAAAAGATAAACAAGAGTCTGTTGGCTCTTTTACTTTAAGAGCTAATACTATTCAACTCATACAAATTCTATATATTGTACTCTCAAACCCTACATAACAAGGGCTACAAAAATAACTAATTATTCCATTTGTTTCCCATCAAGGCATTTAAATACTTCAGCTGGTAAGGTAAAGTATTTCTAGATAATAGCATTATTTTAAAAAAATAGTACTATTAGGTTCTTTGTTCATTTCAGTTAATAATACTACAATTATTAGAGCTTTACTTGGCATTAAAGTAAAACTTAACTAAACTTCACAAGATAAGGCCAATAGTTACAGAGAGAAAAAACCAAAATTGGTGACTTACTGCTTCTCTTCCCAAGGTTTCCTAAACCCTTTTCTATGGTTTGTGGGAGGATATTTTTCTTCACTCTTCACTTACAGCTTCTGAAGTTACCTTATTGCCACCAACTCTTCTTAACATCTGGGTTTCCAAGGACTGAGTTCCCACAAAAAACCTACAGGGAGCTGCAGCAGGAACACTATCCTGCAGGGGGTAGCACTGATGTCCTTCAGACTCTCCCAGCCATTTCATCAGTCTCCAAAACCACTCAGGACTCACCAGCTGATTCATTTTCAGAGCTCCTATGTATAAAACACCTACAGGACTGAGTTGCAAAATATGCCAACAAAAAAAAAGAAATAAATAAACCTACATTCGTGACAACAAAAATTGCCTCTGGAATGAAAACTGTAATTAACTTCAGTATCAACCTACGCAGAGAGAAATAACAACTAACAGACCAGCTTTGATAATCACAGCACTATCATCTGTTCAACAAGTAGAAATTAATTCCTTACACACGAATTTACAGGCTGCCCAGGGAGGTTGTGGAATCTCCCTCTCCAGAGCCATTCCACACCTACCTGGACAGGATCCTGTGTAACTGCTCTGGGTGACCCTGTCTTGGCAGAGACATTGGACTGGGTCATCTACTGAGGTCCCTTCCAATCCTAACAATTCTATAATTCTGTGAATTTATGATGTCTCTTTTTTTTCAACAGAAATAGCACTTTATCTATTGGAATAAGTTTTGTTGTTTTCATAAAATTTCATATCAAGAGAGATAAAATAATGGATCCAACATCCAAACATTTCTTACTACCTTCAGTAAGGACCAGAAGCTCAAACTGAATTACTTAACTTGAAATGCAGCCCTATAATTCTATTATTTGTATATTTTAATATTCTGTATTATGTCAAAACAGCTAAATGCACCACATTTTCACAATGAAAACTCTGTTACAACCTAATCTTTCCTGCAGAGGTTAGAAGATACTGACATGCTTTAGGGCTTTGGAACTGGCTGATCTTTAAGGTCCTTCCCAGCCCAAGCCATTCTGTGATGCTTTACTAACAAATACATTATACAGCTGTAATGAAAGTGCTCTGAAATGACCACAGATCACCTCAAGAACTGAGAACAGAGCTGTATTTGAAGTATGATTTGTGACAGCATTTCCTAAGACTACTGCAAATGCTCTGGGAGACAGCAGCAAACGAAAACCTCGTGATCTCTACTTTAACCCCACCAGACCACAAAATCTACAGAACTTGAAAAAGTCCTTGGCCTCAGAAAAGCTAATGGGATTACAAGTTGTAATGTTATTTTGCAAGCTAAAACACCTCACTGATTGCCAATAGACCTTCTGGACACACATGAGCATTCTGGCACTCCTAGATCTTATCCTGATAGATCACAATATACCAACAGAAAAACAGTGTTGTTCAAGCACAGAACCTGTGGGTATTGCCAGAAATAGATCCTCTACTGCTTTAATAAAAACATTTTAAACAGCCCACTAGAGTTCTCCACGTAAGTTTCATGATATACAGAGCGAAACCACCGTGTCAGTCATTTAGGCAATGCAAAATTGAGTGCAGATATAGAGGGGTTTAACTATATAGAGTACATGCTGTGTCCAGACCTAGAATAAAGAGAATAATGTTTTTCCAATGAATGTAAAATAGCCACTGATCACCCTTTTAGATAAAAGTGTTTGGCTTTCCACTTTATGGTATCACCTCAGTTCATGTGTCTGGAACAGATGGTGCAAATTGGTCTTTTCTTCTGAGTTCCTCCCACTCACTTCTTGTCATTGTCTGGTAGCAATCATATGAAAAAAATCTGAATAAAGCCTTTATTGACAGAAAAGGTTGCTTTAATGAGAGACTAAGACCACTCATCAGATCAAACACCACATCAAAGAAATGGCTTGTAGCTTAAGTTTGCCTTTTTTTTTTGCATTTATAAGCCAGAAAATTCTCAGTAAGCTCTGTATCAGGTTGACATTTCACTGAAGTCGTTTTGATTCCCCATCTGACGAAATACAGCACTTTTAAATTTAAAACACAGAATAACACGGCTAAATTGAAAATAAAACATTTCAAGTCATCATTAAAATGATGAACTTTCTTAGTGAAGAGACCCAGGGCAGAGCTCCACCACAAGCTGCCCAGGAGGCCCTGGAGCAGCGCTGGGTTTGGCGAGGGATTGGCTGCCCAGGCTCCAGCAGCTCAGCAGAGCCTGAGCCAGCCCAGCCTTGCTCTCCAGCAGCCCAGCAGGGACAGAGGAGCAGCACAGGGCTCGGGCTGCCTGAGAGAATCAGCTCTTGGTGTGCTGGGAGGCTGAGACAGGACCCTGCACCCCCAGACACAGGGCTGGCGTTCACCTCCCCTGCCTCTACACCAGGGTGCAGATTCTGTAAGCATCACATGCAAAAAATACTTATCCAGTGCCACCAATCAACAAGCTTAAATGTAATTACGCTCAGGGTAATAAATGCATTTGGGTCTGGAAAGATATAGCTTTCCTGTTTTAAACAGAAATGAAGGAGATATCACAGCACAAAACCGCATCTCGAATTACAGGCATTAGTAGCAATAGTAATTAGTTGAAAATGAAAATTAATTGAATAAAACATTGTTCCAAACCATTTATCTAATTTGATCAAGGTATCATTAACTAATTAAGTAGCAATGCTTGAATGTACAGCTTATAAAAGCACAAGGTCATATGAAGGCCACACTGTCAGCAGAAAACATGGTTAAGGAAGGCTATCTTTAGAAGGGTTTACACAAAAGTCATGTAAGTGCACAATTACCAAGTGCTTTCAGAATTGACCAGTCAGTTAAAAAATTGCCAATCGTTATTTAGGGGTATGAAACTGTAATAATGCTATTATAACCTCTAAGTAGTTTTTCTCAAAAAAAAAAAAAAAATTCTTTTCAATGCAGCATACCAGCGATCCTAGCACACTTATTTGTGTATTTCAGACACAGTCCTTGAGGAGGGGAGGGCTACAGAACTTGTCTGTAAACTGAAAGTGATTCAGAGCCAAGAACTGACAGGAGTTTGCTCAGAATCCCTCCACAGACATTTAGGGCAGCAGAGGTGGGGGAGGCTGGGACATCAGTAGTATTTACATTTCAGCCCAATGCAGCTTTTGAAAAGTTACACCCTTTTCTTGAAAAGGTTCCACTGGGTTCCACAGTGAACACTCAGTTAAGACAATTTCATTTTCCTCCCTTTAAAGAACACAAACAAAACAAAGAAAAAAAAACCCAAAACCACATAAAGTACACAAGACAGTCTGACTTTCAAACAAGTGACTGATAAGAGTATCTCAACCAAGAATTGATTTCCCTTCTCATCTTCATTTGGTTTGGGTTTTTGTTTTTGTTTTTTTTTTTTTGGGGGGGGGAGGATTTTGTGCCTTTTGTGTGTATATTGTTGTTGTTTGGAATTTTCATTATTGTTTTTTGTGGTTTTTTTCTTTTTAAGTACTATGCTGAAAAGGAAGGGCTCAGTGAATGACACAATTCCAGTAAAACATACATTGCAAAAGCAATTCCAGGAAATATAGACTTAAGGAATGAAAGTAGTGTGTGCCTATGACAAGTAAATTGCATGACTGTGGGGTATAGTTCAATTCTACATCAAGAAAAATCCTGTTATACAGTAGCAAAATTAATTTCATTCCCCATGGCCTGAAAATATTTTTTTCTGACATTTGAGAGAATTGTAATTGCAAAAGTACAAAACCACATCTATCTTGTCATTGGCTTGGTTCTGTTTTGGGCTGAATATTATCACGTACAGCCCTGCGGTCCCTGAATCTCCCAGCAGGGCTGGGATTGCTATCCTTCTTCCTGATGCCAAGACAGCCTTTTTTCATACTTTTCTTTTTCCAGTGAGACAACTTGAGAAAAAGTATTTCTGTTTATAAGACTGGCAAACAATACCTCGTATTTGTCATTTGCCTCCCCTTTTTTTTTAATGCCATTATATATTTCCACCTGTGGGTGCCAGTGACCAGCACTGAATGCAGCTGTAGCTGAGGAGTGAGGTTGGCTGTTGGAGCAGGCAGGAAGATTTCCCTTCCTCCTTTCTGCCCCTGACCTGGAACAGCATCCTTGGGAGCCTCTCCTTTACCAGCCCCAAATGGCTGGAAGAATAAAGCTCAATAAGGGTAAAAAGGCAATACTGGAGAATCAACAGTCAAATCTATACTCAAATCCATGCAAAAAGAATTGAATTTGTTCATTCCCCTAGCCTTGTAGTTAGCTTTTTTTTTTTTTTTTTTTTTTTTTGTATTTCTTATAAAATGGGAGAAGTAAGGAACTGTGAATGATGTCCTGGGGTGACAGTAGAGACTCCATCCCCAAAAATAAAATTCAGCTGAATCTAGGTAAGAAGCCAGTCATTGAAACCACTAAAAAGTCCTATAACTCTTCTAACTGGTATGACTTACATATAACTGGATAAGAGAGACCACAGTAACTCCTTATATAAAGCAGTGGATATGGAATGAAAATGGGAATTGCCTGACTTTAAAGGCAGATCTAAATGCAGATAATCACTACCAACAGTGAAACCTGGAGATAAATAAATAAATGCTCTGGTCTAGAAGGGCACTAGGTACCCAGCAGACATTTCTTTGCCTAAAGGTAAGTAGCTGCATTTTAAAATTGTATTGCAATCACTAAGCCAAAAAGCAGAGAAAGCCAAGAACTGTGGATGTGGAGCATAACTGAATATTCAAATTTAAACACTTTTTCTTTCCATTATCAGCAGCTACAATCCTGAAAGCAATTGGTGCTTCTGCGCTTAGTATGAAATGTTTGTAGTCCCAAACAATTATTTTTCAGTCTTTGAGGCACCAGAAACACAAAGTAAAATAAATTATCCAGATTTCTTCAGAAGAATTAGATAAAAAAAACCCAACCAACTTGGTAAAACTTTAAACAATTATCTATTTCACCTCTATGACTCAGCTCTTTATGTTAGGATCCTATCTTGAGTACAAATCAAGTTTACCACTCAGATTCTAATCAGGAAATTAATTAGGAAGAAACAAGAAAGCAAATGAAAGATGAAAAAAACCATTCTATTCCGCATCAAACTTTTTAAACCTGACAATTACACTTTACGATTTCATTTCCATGGTAATACAAAATATCTGCTTAGCTGATTGAATCATTTGAAAGAAACAAATTCCTTAACAAGATAACTCTAGTGATGTATAAGATGTTTAACAGAGGCGTTTTACTGTTTATCTTCAGGCAGGTTTGTTTTGGGTTTTTTTAAGTGAAGACTTGATTAGGAATGACTTTGGAACACAAAGGCAAGAGACTGCCACATTCATATTGAATGAACCATAGAAATAACATTTTCAAATTTCATTCCAGAAAAGAAGCTGGGAGCTCATTTAAAATGTTCCTTCAGAATCTGCACAAGGGGCATACATTCATGTTGATTTAAATGTCAATGTTCTTAGACCTCAAAGTATTTACCCCATATTTTGCTCTTGTTTGGAGCAGGATTTCTTTTTTAACAGCTTGCTGAAAATTACTGACTTAGAGCTACTTTTTCTTATTATCCTTTTGCAGACTCTTGAGTGTACTCCTTTTTTTTTTCTATTCAATTAATTTTAGATTCTCATAAGCAAGTTCAGTGAATGACAAATTACATGGAACACATTTACCCCCATCATTCACAGGCAATAAGATCCTCCTCTTCCCCCAAGGGAAAGACAGGCAATATCCCTACTGTGCTTCATGATCCATTTTTTTCAGTATAAGATGTTGGTGTTGGTCATGGCTCACTGAGAACATTATATTTATTGCCATAATGGAATGGAATTTAGTCTTTAATTTACATTTTGACTTCTTGAGAATAAATTAAATTATCCTTCCATTCAAAGGGCTGGTTCATGGCTTGTGGCCTCCAGGAGGTAAAAAGCTTAAGCAAGAGGCCAATGAAGCACAGTCTTTGTGCCTTTGCTTTGCATAAACATGATTTTCAGTCCATTTATGAGCATCTAACTGTGGGACTGGATTTTGTTTGCAGAATAATTCATGGGCAGGTTTTCCCTACTGTGAATATGTGTTTACCTAAAAATAAACTGGATGATTCATCATAAAAACGTTTAAGAGCAGGATGGATATCACAGGGCTTGCTTTGGCATGAGGTTAAGTAGGACATTTTTAAGTCAAGCACATTTTGCCATTATTTATTTAATTACATTAAACATTACAGCAATTGGAAATCTTAAACAGCAATGGGATTCAACCTTCATGGGTTCCTTGCAGTGAAAACCAAGGCAGCCTGATGTTCATCCAAGTGGCAACGTTCTAGCCCACCATGAAGGAGCTGAAACCCTACATCACTGTCCCACTTACACTGTGTAATCTGCCTTGGTCTGCACAAAACAGAGCAGCTTTTTCTCATCTCCTAGACAAACATGACAGGATTTAGGCTCTGGCAAGACAAAACAACTTACTCAATTAGTTTCTGTAGGCTGCATTCACATCTGAGCTGGGACCACTGCCACCGACTGGTTACATTCAACAACACTCAGTTACCCTGGAGCTTTTATTTTAATTAGGAAAGTTTTACAACAAGAACCGTTTAGTCATTTTTCTGGATTGATTGGCTCAATTTTAGTGACTGATTTTTTTTTTTTGTTAGGCTGTTCTTCTCATACTTCATTAATAAGGCAATAAATAAATACCACAGGTTATTGAATGACATAGCTGGAAAGCTGATTTGTGATAATTCATCATTATTGGCTCCAATTAAGTACATGGATATGGTTTTCCTACTGCTGCCATTTCTTCCAGTATTTTTATGGATCTGTACCTGAAGAAAAGCAGACTTGTTTCTTGAAGTAAAAGGTGTGATTTTTGCTTGTCACTTGAAAGTAATCTTTACAGAACAACAATATTGCCAAGTTTGATTATATTTTTAAAAAACAAACAAACAAAAAAGGAGTGGCAATCTTTGTTCAAGTCTCAACAAAATACTTGTCTCACAAAAATACATAAACATCTAAAGCAGTCCCCTTAGATAAACAGCATCACCCATTCACTCCAAATGTGTATTTTATTGTTTAACCATTTTTATGCATCTTCACCAATTTTCCAGTTACATTCTGGACTCAGACTAAGATGATCCAAATAGCCCTCATACCAGTGTCAAATACAGGAACTACTGCTCCTACCAAACAGTTCCCTCTTTGTAAATCTGGGACTAGAATAAGGGTTTCAGGGCAATTTCACCCTGAGAGATCATAAACTGTTAATCAGCCATTTTCACCATCCTCTTGCATGTTTCATAACAATTTCCCAGAACCCAGTTACTTTCTCAAATGTTTAACCTCTGTTAGAGCATGACCAAATCAAAAGCCCTCAGACAGAGAGAGTGTGTGGTTAACTGAATTCAGCTGCCCAAACCATGCAGAATGGACCTGGGTTGTTGTTCAGTATTTTCTATTGTTTCCAGATATATCTGTACACGTGAGTAATGATTAAATACTGCTTTTACCATTGCACCAAACTATTGAGACCAATATTTTCTGGAATCCAGAACTATTCAAGTACAGTGACCACTTCCTATTTAAAACTACACTTTGAGATTACTATAAGCTATATCCTATTCACATAATTCAAGCTTGTTACAGTCTGCATAATTAATTTTCTCGTTTATTTATGCTGTGTTACAGTTAAATGTTGAAAATCCCTCGTGCCTATGATCTCTTATTTTAGTATTATTTTTAATCAATTAACCAAACTTGGAATTGAATAGGAATGTCTTATAAAGTTAGTATTACACTATTGTCCATCGAAAAGTAGTCATGCTAATTGTCTCAGATCTATATCCGTTTTAACTGCATTCATCAAGGACCTCATTAGACAATCATTTCCACCCTCATACTGGCTAATTCTAATATTCAGGTAGATAATCCTATTAATCCTTACAAAATATTGGGAACATCAGTCGTCTTCCAGAATGCCAAAACTTTGCTGCCCAGCAGCTCTGGGGGAAAGAGACAAACACAAAAATCCACCAAACCAAAAAAACATCGAGCTCCAGAGGATTCCTCTGGCAATTCTCTAATTCCTTTGGATACCTGTTATCTGCATCTGCTAACAGGAAACAACTTAACTTTACCAGCCACAATTCAGCTTCATGAATAAGTAATTCATCTGGTTTGAATGAACTTTGTGACTGCCATATGCTAAGAATATGTCATTACATGCCATGTTCTTCCCCCTCTTCAGATCAGAAATGTTTATATTATAAACTCTCTTCTATACTACTATCAAAAATTTTATCATGTTTGACTACAAAATCATAATTAGGATTTCATCTGCTCTCAGTATACTTAGAACATACGTTGTACAGTCTAACTTGCTCATCCTGCATTCTTCATAATGCTATCTTGCTGATTTGATCACTATGGAGAATTGATAGAGAAATGAGAAACCAACCAAATTTTTATGAACTCTCAGGTGTGCACTTTCAATATGGATTAGAAAACAAAAGGTGTGTTTTAGGCAGAGGTGAGAGTGTACAAAGCAGGAAATGCCAGTATGGCATCTAAAACAAGATAAACTGAGGAGCATTTTCGGCTTGACAAGACAGTAACCAGATCACTGCTGAATGTGAGTATTAAGCTCAGAGGTCTTAAAAATATTGACAAAGCCTCCAAAAAAGTCTAAATAGTGTTAAAATGCATGCATAAGGACAGATTTTCAATGGAAGTTCATCTTCTAGTAATGAGAATATCAAAGACTGAAATCACCTCTGTATTTTCAAGACAAAACTTACTTTTTAATAAGTCTTCTTGTTTTAGAGAAATAAAAAGCGGATGCCAAAAGTAACTCCTTTTTCAATGCACAGTCACAGATCTGTGAAGGATCTTTGGCCACAAGACCATTTGTATTAGATTAATCATTCTGGGCTCAGAACTCAGTAACTCCAAAGGCTGTATATCTGCACAGTCATATGCAAAATTCAGCTAAATCTGTGAAAATGGAAAATATCCAGGACTGGCACCAGAAAATCCTCTGCCACGATCTGCCTTCCAAACCGGAACCAGACTTGGATGCATTTAGGAAGGAAATTGCACTCTGAAATAATTAAGCCTACCCCTCCCTCTCACAGCAGGTTGAAGACAGTATGCAGAGATTACAGAAAACTGTATTTCCCGTCAGCATTTCAGAAAAATACTGCAGCTTCCCAACTACCTCCATTTGCGGGTATTTACGCTCAAAGCACAAAATACCCATCCTGCACCCACCCCTCCCACCAAGTTCTGCTGTGCTGACATTCTGCTCATGCCTGAAATGGCACTTTCTGACTCAGGTGTGGAACAAAGAGCAGCTGATGCCAGCACAGGTAGGGTGAACATTGCAGCCTCCCCTGATTTATGGGCACAGCCTGTGGAGCTGAAAGGCACCTGTTGTTTGGCATATGGTGTGTTCAACTACACCACACAATTCTGTTTCAATCTGAAACTATAAAGTCTGCAAAAAGGCAATACAAGGCAGAGCAATTTGATTAGCTCTAGACCTTTTTCTACCACAGCTTTAATGAGCTCCCTAGCAACCTGCCCAGGCTCGAAGTAGGACAGGCACCTGGAAAGAGCACTGGGATGATGCATCCAGAAGGCAGAGGAATAACAGAAATACTACAGAGAGAGAGATAACATTTCTCTTCACAATCAGCTTCATTCAAGAGAGATGAGATTTCTCAAATACCTGTCCCTATGATGAAGGTGTACGAGTGAACATTATGAAATTTTACAAATTCTTTCTATTCACAGGCTCTTATCCTCTCTCCATCAGTCTATTTAACTCATCCTCATGTGCATAATTTTTTAAATCCCAGAACTATTTTTACCATTAAAATCTGCATTGTATTCCAATAATGCTAAAGATGATCCAATTTTGCAGCAGTGAAGAGTGAAATTATAATTTCTTACATTTTTCAAAAAGTTGTGTAAAGCACTCAAAATTACCATCTCAACCATTTTTGTGGCAATTCACATCCGGGACAAACAGCTGCTATTTATGAGACCACAAAAGCAATACTGCAAGCACAGTGGACCCCACATCATTTGACTTGAAGAAATCACTAAGGCCAATATTCATTCCCTCACAAAATAGAATATGTTACCTCACAAGAGGTAGAGTAAGGTCTCTATTCACCCCTGTCAGTGCAAGTACATCTGGTACATCAAACTGGCAAAACCCTCAAAGTTTAATGCAAAAACTTCAATCCTAGTCTTAAAAATCAAAGGGAAATAGTAAGAAGGCCTGTTGCAGACCCCCTGCACTTGTATAGGAGGACTGTAAAGCATAAATAAGCTCTTATCTTCAAGCCAGAAAAAATATTTAGCTTTTCAAATGCACCAAAACACTAGCTTGAAAACTCACTGTACAGGGCCATACCCAATATTACCGGGTTTTTTTGTGAGTGAGCAACCATCCCTCCATCACTTCATTTCACATTAACACCCACAGCACCCACTCCTGAGCAGAGCCACCACTGCTCTAATATCTAGGGACAACCAGCAGGGAAATGAGCCCTGTACAAAACATTCAGCTACTTCAGAAGGAAAACACTGGCACCAAACCAGCAGAAATATTTATCTGGATTAAGATACTCTCATTAAGTACATTTATTGGGAGGTCTAGTGAGAACAGGGATTGATTTCAGAGACTTGGCTTTGTCTAAACACAATGACATCCCACACCCCCCAAAGAATGGGGGTTTTTAATGAGCTGGTCTGTGGCAGCAACAGCAGGAGCCAAGAGAAGAGGTTTGAGAGAGAGCAGATGGTCAGGCAGTGCCAGGCTCCAGCAGGAGCCTGACCAGAGCTGTCCTGTGCCATGTCCCTGCCCTGAGCTGCTTTGGGTCAGCCATCCCAGCTGAGAGCAAGAGGAGGCCAAAGGAGGTTGTTGCTTTGCTTGTTTAGATGCCCAGGAATAACAAGCCTTTATGTCATCTTCCAAATGATGCTACACCTTCCAGTTGCTGTAATTTGCACGTTGCCTTCAGATTCAATGCATTGCTTGGACTGTCAGTGGAGCTCCCAGAGCCTTGGACAGCAACCCAGAGAAAGCCATGGCACACCAACAGCAGTGAAATAACAAAAAGGGCCCTGCTTTTACTAAAAAACAGATGTTCTGAGAAACATCAGCAACTTATTCTAAATATTTATGCTTTGAAATCATGAAGTGCTGGTTAAGGAAGAACATTATCCTGCCAGACACATCCCTTTCTCTAGGTGCTGACTGGAATTGATTTGCAGTCCCTCCTGTAACACCTCCCTGCAGGAGCACAGAGCAGTGCATGGTATCCAGCAATTACAAATTCCCAACTCCCCTGACAGACCCAGTGGATCTGGCCCACAGCTTAAGAGAGACATCATCAGCTGCTTCTCCTCAGACTTCGAGACACTTTCTAGCTGAATCATCTCTTTCAGGCCATGAAAACACCATGCTACCTAGCCCTGCAACAGAGACCATAAATATAAAGGGGAAAAGTAGAGTGAGAGATAATTCCTGCATTCCTCTCTTCTTCACAGCAGCACCAAGCCAGGTGTCCAAGTCCACGGCTCACTAACAGTAAAGCAATGCATTAACCAGGCAGAAATTCAGGATAAGCTTTACTGACCATGAGGAAATATCAGTGACATGAAAAGGAAAAAGCTTGTGTTTAGTAGAACTCCACCAAGTCCCCTCATTCTGATAAAAGAGGGTAAAAGTTTTGCCTACTTGAATCTACCAAACCCATCTGTGCAGCCAAGTTGCACCGAAAAAATTACACCAAAAAAAATTGGCTGTAGACTGAAGATCAATAATTGCATGGGCATGGCTAATGACTAAATAAACACTGCTGGAAAGCTTGGAAGGAAATTTGGAACACGGCTCAGAATTCCTGGTTTATTGATTATGTATCTGTAAGATTGTGATCTGCATCTCACTGGCAGAGGCAAGTCTCTACAAAAACTAATTACCCAAATGCATTTTAGACACAGAAAATGCAGTCTTTTTAATGAACCCAGATCACAGCCCTTTAAAAACACCTAGAAATCATTCTGAGGGGCTGGTTCAAGTGCAAATTCAATTTAGAAAGTGTGGCATTTCAACCAGCTTACTTACAATTAATGAAGACAACTATATATAGCCACAGAAAGCTAACTCCTAATAGTAAAAAAGTAGTATAATAGTTATCAGTGAATTAGGCAGCATTAGATATATTTTACTAGGAATACAAGTTTTGATAGTAATTCTACCTCTGAACTTTTGAAAGGTATTTTTTCCATTCCTCAGGAAAGAGGGCCCTAGTTCACTTCAAGGCACCCAACGAGGGCTACACACAAGAATTAATTTAGCCCAACTACTCATCTTAAACCCTACAACCAGGGATTGAGAAATTTGCATTTATATTCGCCAATTTCTAGTCTGACTTCAGGGAGAAGAACATTTCATTCTGGGGCAATGGTCAAGGTTCCTTCCCCTAGAACTCAAAATTTGCTTTTAAGGTACCATAGTTTTTCCAATGCTGTGAAGAAGAAAGCATCAACTAAATTATTAAATAGATTAAAACTGTTTCTTGCCATCTCTAGCCCAATGAAGAGATTTTCTACAAATTCTTGTGGAGACTTCGTGGTGAAAAGAGCACAGAGCTCTCTGACACAGCAGAAGTTTTCAAAATGGAATTTAAAAATCATATTTGGAAAAGGAAATACAATTAAATAAAATTATTAAAGTCAGATTCGCATGAAAACTTTCTCCTTCAATGATTCAGCTTGTACAAGCAATCTGAGGGTAAACTGCAGTTGTAATTAATACTTTGTAAGGTACTCAATGATGTAGCTGCCAGACTCTTGGAAAACATTATTTTTCTGCCAAGCTTTCTTTTTGTTTTACAAAGCTATGAATAAATACTGTAGAATGTTATACAGAATGGCTGTTTGATAATACCTTTTTTCTTGGTGGACCTAACTTTCATCAGACTTCTTTAACATATAGCTGGCATGTAAGATGAAAAATGCAATTTTGAACAGAAAAGTCAGACGGTGTTTGAATAATTACTCTCACTTTTTCTATTGAACTTCATTGTATAAACTTTGGATTGGATTTGACACATTTTTAGATTCATGCAGAGCAGTCTGCAGTACTGCATACAAAGCAGAGCAAGGAAATCCAGACCCATGTGGAATGCAAACTCAAAAAAGGTTTGACCCATCAGCTGCTTTGTGTAGCAGTTTATTTGGGGATCAACCAGCTGTTTTCAGCTGCCTCTTCACCAGAACTGAGCAATTGTCAGACACTGTAAAGGAGAAAACCAACTTTGTTTTTGTCAATTAAAAACAAAGGAAAAATGCAGCCAAAGAACTTAAAATAAAGGAATTAGGAAGTTAAAAACCTGTATTTTACAAAAAACCATACACTTTAGAGGAGAAGCCTTGTCTTCATGCGAGTAGGAAACATGACAACTTAATTTCATTTATAATTTAATAACTGAACAAATTAGTCCATGCTCTCGTGTAACCATATTAAGTGGGTAGATCCTGTTTCTAACAGGGGCATTTACAGCATAGTTACTTCAGAGACCATTAAAACCATAAGAGGGAAGTTATTCTCTGTCTCCTCATGCATACAATTTANTAACAATATAGGTCCAATGATTGCAGACAACTGATAGAATATATAAGCTCATGTACTTGCATAAATAGATGGAATATTTTTAGGAATATTCAAAAACACACTGTGAGAATGCATTAATAGAACATCCCAGCCTAGCCCTAAAAGAGTGCTAATGAACAGAGTTTTCCTGAGCTATAGCACTGACTGATTCACCACACACACCCAGATTCTGGACTGCAGCAATCACCAGCTCTCTGATACTGACAGACAAAACACCAGGACACCCTCATACTTACAAAACCCTGTCTCCTGCACTGCGAGCAGGAACAAAACCAGGTAATAAACATTTTTGCTAGAGCTCCAACACATTTGAGCTCCTTTCTGCCCAGCTCTTTATAAAGATATTTATATCAATTTTTAAAAGTTTAAATTGGGCAAAAACAAATTTTCATTTGCTGCAGAGTGTAATCTAATTTTAACTGTGAAAATGCCTTAAAAATTGGGACCAAACAGGTATTGAGGCCTAACATGACTTTCATAAAGATTTATTTTAATTGCTTACATCTAACAATTTATTTCTACCTATAAGCTACATAAGTAAAGTTTAAGATATAGCAAATGAATAAGCTCCTACAAAAAAGCTTGCTGAGGAGGTAAAATTTAGGGATGTCCAAGGAAAAACAGACCTACTCTTATTGTTCTTCCACTATGTTCAGAGAAAGAACATGCCCAAAATTTTGTTATTTCTAAGTAAAGAACAACTACACAACTTTCCTTTTATTTCTGCAGCAACCCAGAGCCACCAAACGTTTTCAGCTAGTGGCTTGTGTCTGAATAAGTAATATCTAGTCAAAGGGATCAAGTTTTTCCTTTTAGAGGGTCTCAGAACATGTATTGCTCAGGCTATAAACTTATACATGCTTACACTGATGAAATAAGATATTTGCTGAACATCAACCAGACACTGGTCTTGGGTATTTAACAACCAAACAGGAGAACACACATTGTACTGGCACAGAGAAGTGCATAAATAAGTATTTGCCAAGCACATCACATCCTTGGATACCATATGCTCTATGATAGTAGAGCAGGCATGGCACAGTAAAAAATTCAATTACCTATATTCCATTAATACCTAGAGAAAGCTGAGCTTCTACCACTCAGCAAAGTGCTAGGGTTGTTGTGCCACTGAAGTGTTGGGAGTTCCCACTCCCCCTATCCCTCCAGTCTAGGAACAAACACACAGAATCAGTCTTTGTAACAGATTGCACTGAAATAGCTGGCATCCTTACAATTCATAAATATTTGCCAAATTACATGTATGCAGAGATATCTTAATAATAAATGCAGCAGCTGTTTGCTATCTTAGGATGTAATAGAGAAACAGTGAGAAATTATCTGTTATCATTGTGTTACAAAATGAGAGTCGAGACAAAAATAACAAAGGCATTAATTATGACACAGCTTACAAACAAAATAATGTCCTTCAGAACTTTAGATAAAAAGTCTGGAGAGGCAGAAACCCACAGAGGCAGTGTCCTTAAATAAGCAAAGCAGTCTAGCAGCAAATGAAAGTCAGCTTCTGAAGATGTGTTTCTAAATTTTGGTTTTTTACATTAAGGTCATCAGAGTCCCCATGGACACAAACATCAGGGACAACAAAACCCATTGTGGTGATCCTAAATGCACTCATCATGTCTCAGCTGGCATGTTCAGTGCAGCCAGCTCTCAAAAAAGTGTGTAGTGCATAGGTCTACAAACAGGTTGAAAGACACAATTCATTCATAACAGAAACTGTATTTAAAATTTTGTTTCATTTTCCTTTTCTCGGGTCACAGAAATAAATGACAGCAACCAGCAAAGGCAGGGTAAGCTACACTTCCAAACCTGTGACTCCTTTCAGATACTGGATAAAAACTGGCTACAATTTCCAGAGTTTGTATTTTCAAGTATCTCACAGAAAGACAGAACCCAAGTTACTGTTAAAGTGACTTTGTCAAGAATGGCAGACCTGAGTTAGACTCGCCTGACATGAGCTGAACTATTGATTCAGGCACGTACACCACATTTCAGCAATGAAATACACAACTCCAGCTCTTTAAGGTGTTTCAGAAAACAACATTCTCCACAATCTCAGTTCCATCCTGCCTGTTTGAAAGACAAAAGTTCTGCACAAATGCCAATAAATATTTCAGACATGCACTCACAATGAGAAAGCATCACCTCGTCAGGTCTGTCCATCTCACATAAGAGCAGTCTGCAGCCTATAGACCTCCCAGGGCAGAGGAGGCATTGCTAACTCAAACTGAACTCAGTTCCAACCATTGAAAAGCATTTTACCTTTCCTTTGCTGCAAATCTGGGAGGAATTTAGCACACATGTGTGCAGAGGCCACTTGGCTGGGGGAGTGTAACTATACTGTAGCTTTTAAGTAGAGAGGCATCAGAAGAGTGTAACAGATTCCTTTGGGGATTTCCTCTCTTCCATTTCTTTACATAAAAGGTGCATTTTAAATGCAGTCTAAAAACAATGGCATTTTCCTCCTATACAAAGATGCCTACATTAGAGAGAAATCCACTTACAGCAACGCTAATGGCAGCCAGCGTTTCTGGTGATTCAGAAATGCCAAGAGAAACATTTTTTTTCCAACATAAAAGTTGCAAAAGTAAGTTCCAAGCAGTTGTGTAACAGTGAAATGGCACTCAGGCAGCTGCTAAGATTTAACCTCACTTTGAAGTCACACAGGTCATATGGAAACACAGTTTGGAGTAGAATTTTAATTTAATAACTATCTCTGGGTGAAGACAATGCCATGCAGGCTTCCCCAGGATTCCCTGAATTATGTTCAGTATAAGAAAAGCAGTACATTCAGAAGGTCCCTAAAAACCATCAGCCTTGAAGCAGGAGACAACATCCATTTTATATGCCTTCCTGCAAAAGGGGGAACAGCCAAACACAGAGTGACATATGTTGCGTGTCAAATTCACCACATGAGATGACAATTTCATTTACATAAAGCCACCATTACAAGGTTTTAATTAGCACTAATGATTGTTTGATTCTCAGAAAAAAATCCAAAATATGGTAGAAAGTGAGGAAATACAAGTAGGGAAAATGTAATATACACTGCAGTAATTCTTTGCTCATTTGACAGGTATAGTTCAGTTTTTACCACATTCCATAGCATGATATGAAATGTCCTGCAGTACATTTTTTTAAAGGATAATCAAGTTCAAGTACCATTATTACAGTAATCTGTAAGAGACTCTAGTCAACTCCCACTGGAAGCATTTGAAATGACTACATTTTGTTTGCACAACACTAAATAAAATACTACATGATGGATTTAGGACTCCGTTTCCCTTGTCCCAAAGCAGCTCAAGTTTGTGGCATTTCAATAGATAATTTCAAAGTCATCACTTAGAGCTGCTAAAACCAGTCAAGACTCAGGTCTGAGGAGAGTGAGGATACAGCAGGATGGGATCCCTGTAGGCTGGGAGGGTCTCCTCTTCCTACCACCCAACCTCACTGCTCTTGCCCCAGAGTCAAATCTTTGGCCAAGACAAATTAATTCATTAAACAGCAATTTTCTCACCAGACAGCTTTGCCAGTCTAGTCTTAGTGAGATATGAGCACACAGGCAACAGAGGAACACTACAAACTTGGAATTTGGTCTGCTCAGCCTTCCAAGACTGAAATAAAAAGTAAAGCTTGCTAAAGTACTACATGCATTGTCAATGAAGGCACCCAAATTTTGCAGTTGATCTGAGAAGCTTTACAAAAGATTGGTGGAGGGTTTGCATACAAGAAATGCATGCATAAATTGTAACTTTAAGGGTTTGGTTTTACAAGGATTTGGTCTACCTTAAAATACAATGGCCTCCTGGGATCACTACCTGCAATTGCCTTGCAGAATAACTGCAGGTCCTCAGGGTTTCAAGCTGTTGTAAATTAAATTCAGAAACAAGAGAAAGGGTTTACAAATACAACCAGGGCTAATTTGCTTTACCCGTCTTCCTTCCATTTTTTAAGCCTGTAAAGACACTAATTCACATCAGTCACATCCTCCCTTGTCCTGACAACACAGAAGGTAGGAATAAATCCACTGAGAAAGACAGACACTAGGTTTTGATTATCTTAACCCAACAGTGGTTTTGCAGCATGATAACAATGCTGACTTGCATTCTGTTCCTGTTGAATTCAGTGAAATCACAATCATAGAACTTTTGTCACTGGCAAACCCACCAGATGCCAATACATCACTTTGTGGTTTGGGAGAGTTTGAGAAGCATGTATTTCATCAGGTCTTTTTTCCTCCTTCCTTACAGAAAAAATAAAATTATTAAAAATCACCCAACCAATGAAATTAAAAAAAAACCACACACATCTCAATCTGGGACACATTTAATAAAAGGAAAGATAAAAAGTGCAACATGGCCTGATCTATTCAGTAGAATACTTGAGGAATGAGATGGTGGAGAGAGAGCAGAGTTCATATATAGAGAACTAAACTAGAGCCAGGAGATTCAGCTTTTTTAAGATCCAGGATTATGTGGGGCCTTCTTGGGACCAGCTGCAATCCACCAAGCACTTAAACACTGATTACAAACTTCATTAGTCAGAGTCAGGCTGTCTTTGCTTTTCTGTGTACATACTTGCTTGGCTATGCATAATTTTAAGTAAATTATTCCCTGTTCCATCATAACCATCTTTCTTTAATACACACTTGAATACAAAACCACAGAGCTCAAAGACACCATTCAGATATTTCTTCCCCTGACCAGCTAATGGTTGGAGCTGAAAAGTAACTGGAAAATCTTAGTTTGCCAGCCCAGAAGAGAAACTCGGACCTTGTAACCATTTTCACCCTACTATTTAGAACATGTTAACCACTGCAAGTGCACACCATACTAAAGGCATTAAAACAATCAAAGTTCCTCTTGCATTTCAAGACAAAAGCACATTTCCAAACTCCTAGAAGAGGTCACCTTGATTCTTTAGGTAAACAACATACAGGTGTAAAATGTCCCAGAAAACATATTAAAAAGATCAATCAGTTCATTATTTTCTGCAGGTGCCAAAAACAAGCAAAACTGTATACAAAAAAAAAAAAAAAAAAAAAAAAAAAAAAAAAAAGACAGAAACCTATTTCTTAAGTTCTATTGAACACAAGCTTCAAAATTACCTCCAACCAAGCTAACTCGTTCTCTTACAGCTTAGTAAAAAATTTGTGCAGCCACAAGGAAGATGAAGGCCAAAACTTTCCAGTCTTGGATTTAAAAATGACGAACTCGAACTAAGTACCATAAGGCAAGCTGACACACTGAAATACACTTTGGGAATCAGTCTCCTTTTGCCATCTCAGCCCAACTCCTGCTGTGTTTTCACTTGTGCTGAGTAGTTCTCAGCTCACCCTGAAGGAGATGCTGCTTTCCTGGAGCTCCAGGGCCACGGGCTGGGACTGCCACAGCACAGTGACCACCCTCTCTCCTGTAGGTAACAGGTCTGCTGGTAAACTTCAGCTTCAACTGATTGCATTAATTCAGCAATTAGTCCTAATTAGAAAGATCAGCTGTCATGCACTAAGGCCAGCTCAATGGCAATAGAAGAAAATTTTATACCTGAATATGGAATACTCAGACTGAGAAACAAGCCAATGAGTTTAAAATATTTAAAAAGCATTTATCCCAAGCTGGAAACTTGTCTGAAATTTACACTGAGAAAATCACTCCCCTTTCAATTTCCTATTCCTATTCCCCAAAGTTAGGCTCAAACATGATTTTATTTTTGCAGAATTCTGTTTTGAATCAAACATTGGAAAATACTATTGTGAAGAACCCAAGTGGTCACTGAAGTAAAAAAACTGGTTTGAAATTAATTCAGAAGATCACCTGCAATTCAGGCATTTCCTGTTCTACGAGGGAGAAGTACAAAAGCAGTTTGGTAAGAAAGGGAACATAAGAAAAATGGCTCTGGATAGAATCAATTTCTATAGCAGAAAATTATAGGTAAGTAGATTAATGCAACTCTAGTGCAGCTTTGCAATGAGAAGAAAAATAACCGTTGCTTGCAAGAAGTTCAAGGACACGAGGCAAGCCACAGAAATTTGTTGTTGAAAACATGTATTTCATTCCTGCACCTGCAGTATTGTCTTGCCAGATACACAGACTTGGCCAGCCAGATGTCTTGTCTATTGTGCCAGTTTGGTAACCTAGCTACGGTATCAGAGATCCACTTAGAAGACAAAGGGAAATACTGCATTTTCCAGGGGAAAAAGAACTGGTTTTGTTAACAAAAACAGCAGTATTGAAGTAACCAGTAGTGGCTTTTTTCAAAATTATACCAGAAACAGACAAAAGGCATCCACAGAGTAGGGTTTTTGCATTCCCAGTGTAGAAGAAAATTCTAAGAAAGCTGCTTCAGAAATATGTCAGAAGGTTGAATTTTATTTGGGGCTAGAGCCCAGGTTATACATCAGAAAGGAGTCAACAACTGGGTATATAAGTCAGCTGGTAACAAACATGTTGTCCCCATATTCTGGTGACAATCCACATCAATCATGAGCCACAAATCTGACCCCCAGACTGAACTTGTATACAAATTTAATTCATCATTCCTCGCTTGAGCCCAAATCAGATATGGTTTACTCTTGTGGTCAAAGATTGGGTAGAAAATTATATGGTAATAAAAAGAATTACTTTCATTACTTACCCATCAGAACCCCTCAGCTTAGCAGACCAAACTCCAAATGAGCTGGCTTGCACCAAAGATAACTACTATAAAGCAGAAACACAGGAGTAAAGGCAAATATTCTTCACCTTAACAGAAATCCTTGTGTGGAAAACAACAGCCATTGCTGTAGTTCTATGGAAAAAAATATTGGAAGAGGATTTCAGTCCTGGTAAAAACTTGTCATGTTGATGGTGAACAGAAATGTAGAAAAGCACTGAAGTTCCAGGAAGGACACCTCACCCTGTGGAACTTAAAACACTTTTCCACCCATAAAAAAAAATCTCTAAATCAAGAGTTTCACGTAATGACAAAAAAACATATCCTGGGTTTATAGAAAGCTTTCTTTACAATAGTTGTCATCTTTATCCACTCTTAACTGACATTCAGGACAACTCTTACTCGTGTTGTCTTTTCACTGTTTGCAGTGCCTCTGTAAACAAGGAAATCATCAGTTTTCAAATAGTAGTTGCAGTAGGAACACAAATGGCTTGTATCAAGCCATGGTCAATTTGATTGTTATCAAGAAATATCAAGTTTTCACTGACTGGTAATTTTTTTAAAAAAGTTTCACAATTACTTTGGGACAATTCTGTAAGCTCAGATAATGCAGCACTTCCAAAATCATGTCAAAAAGCTTCCTCAAAAATGAGAATAAAGAAGCAGTTTGCATTGTAAACATGTTTAATTTACAAATTAGAAATATGACCACTAATCTGGTCTCTCAGGTTCAGCGTATTTAACCAATGCCACCCTTACAAGCTCTCCTCCCAGCAGACCAGTTGGTTTTGATACAGACCTTAATGAATAACTGAAATGTCAATAACTGCAGGCACTAATTAGTCAGTTAGGGCCATGTATTTTCACAGTTATCAGTTTCTGCTATTCCTTATATGAGTTCCTATTCCAAATATTATGCATTTGCTTTGCTGACATTAAAAAACAATGAGGTTTTTTTTCTGAATTCTCAGTATTTCATTCATGAGCCCTTTCTGTGCAGTGATTCCACACCTGACAACAGGCCCTAAAGCAATCATACACCCTAAACAATTACAACAACTCATAAAAATAAGCAGTGCATAAAATGTAACAGAAGAACATTACCTTACAATACTTGACACCCTCAGGGGATCCATTTTCCTTTCACAAACACATAGTTCCCTTTGACATTAATGGGAGCTACATGAAGAAAAAAAAGCAATAGATCCTTTGCTTGAAAAACACATTTGTGCCAAGTGGGTATTGGCAGCCTGTTTAGCCCAGGTGATTGGTGGGGGGCCTGCCCAGAGATATTTACCTGCAGGCTGCTGGTTCATATTCCAGACAGCTGAAAACTGCAAGTGTCATTACTGCTCTGAGGAGCACTTGCTGATTTATTGTCTTGGTGCACTTAACATTCACTTTTAAGGACAGCACTAATTGGGGTATGTTCTGTAAAGTGGTCCTTCCAGTGTGTTTAAACACGCTGGTACACTCCAGTGTTAATTATAGCAACACAATTTGTACAGCACTGGTACAATGCTCTGCCACTGGGAAATATGCAGTAAATTAGAGATAAACTTTTAAGTTCCCAGATCTGAACACAGTTATATGCAATTAGATGCAGCTCATTTTAAAAAAAAGATCAGAACTACTTTGTATTCTGTATTTTCCTTCATGTTCTAGAAAATAATTACACAAGAGGTAAGTAAAACAAACAAATAGGTTACGCCTTTGGCATCAACTGTTAAAAACCATGGTATCTATATCTATTATACATATATATATATATCTCCATATAATTAGACTTATATCTATTTGGTCACAGAATTACAGAGACCAACAACCTCATAATATGCTTCAGCAGGTAGAGTTGTGAACCAACTATTTTGAGTTCATATGTTAAATCTCACCTTGAATTTCTGATCTGGAACGAAATGCAATAGCTTTGTGAAGGTAAGGCAACGACACCCCCAGCCACCAAAAACCCAAACAAAAAACAAATAAATAAGTAAAAATTTAAAAAAAAACAAAAACAAACAAAAAAAAAACAACCAAAGACACTCAGGAGGCACAAGAAATGTGTGGTTGTCTAATAAGCCTCAAAAACACACTCACTTTCATAAAAAAAAAAAATTTCTTCTGCTCTGTTCACTCATCCTTAGCCCTCCTGTCAACTTTCCCTTTTCTGACTGTTCTCCCACACCTTAATTTGTCTTCTCTCTTCCTTACTGATGCCTGGAAATGTAAGTTTGCTTTCAGTCACCTGGTATATTCCATATCCACTGCCATTGACTTTGCTAATTAGTGTAGAATTATTTTCTAGCTCTTTCCAGACCGTTCTTTTTTCAAAATCCAACCAAATCTAGATTTGCATGTAGGTCTTATTTTCTTATTACCAGATGATGGACCATCACTAACTCTTGTTGTCACAGTCACACCACAGTATCTGCAGGCCTTTAAAGTGGGAAAGGCAGAGGCTGCTTAAGATTTCCATGGTACTAAATTAAGTATTATTTCAGCCAACATAACTGCCTAACTATGCCCTGTACTTGATCTTGTGTTCATAAAACAGTTTTCCTCTGAAATGGAGATCAATTCTGCCCATATTACAAGACTTCTTTTTGGTTTTGTCATTAATCTTATGAGCAGGAGGCTCAGATGAAGCCATTCAGCCATGTCAGCATATTTGTCTTTTAGAAAACTGACAAAAATCTTTCTACCATCTGAGATTAAATTTCTTAGCACCACTAAAAGCAATCGCTGATCCCTTCATGAAAACACACAGGAATCTCTGACACAAAGAAAGAAAAAATCGTCTTCTACAGTTTGGCATCTAGGACAGCACAGAAACCTAAATTACTGTTTTACAGACTGGTTCTCTAATGTCACCATCTGCACTCGAATTTACTCCATGTCAAGACACTATCACACAGCTAATAGGCCTTTATGTCACTTGTTCCTACCATGCAGTTAAAGAGCCATGACCACATATCCACTGCAACAGAAGTTTGGTGTGCTTGAGGAGGGACGTTTTTGGGGACTGGTGCTCCATCCTATTGGCTCATGACAACAAATGCAAAGCATATGTATCTCTAACAGGTTTGAACTGAACAAATTCAGTGACTCTTCTGAAAGCATGAAAATACACCCTTGTCATTTAAGGCAACAGTGGTGACCCATTTTTAGAGTCAGCCTGTAAGCAGGATTTTCTGTATATGCTGTATATGCCTTTCTTCCTCTTCTACACATTTCTTCTTCTTTCTGCTTTGCATTAGCACAGTAGTTGAGCAATGGGACCCTGACCCATGACAGCTGTTTCCAGTTGTTAACATGAGAGAATCACAACAAATAGAAAGGCAGAATTTGCTCTTGTTCCTGCTCAAGGTGTTGGGGAGCCCAGAGCTGGGCAGAGCCCTGCAGGCGGGGTCTGGGCAGAGCAGAGCAGAGGGGCAGAGCCCCCTCCCTGCCCTGCTGCCCGCGCTGCTCTGGCTGCAGCCCAGGACACGTTTGTCTCTCGGGGCTGGGAGCGCTCACGGCCGGGCCCTGCTGAGCTCCTCCCCACCAGCACCCCCAGCTCCTTCCCCTCAGGGCTGCCCTTCACCCTTCTCTGCCCAGCCTCTGCCCGGGACTGCCCTGCCCCGGGTGCAGGACCTGGCACTTGGCCTTGCTGAACATCACCAGGGCCACACGGGCGCAATCTCCAGCCTGAGCAGGTGGCTCTGGCCGGAATCCCTTCCCTCCAGCCCCCTGCCCACACCACACGGCTCGCTGGCACTGACAGACTGGCTGGAAGTGCACTCGATCCCACTTTCCACGCTGCCAACAAAGATGTTAAACAGTGCTCGTCCCAGTATAACCCCAGAGAACAGGATTCATCCCCGGTCTCCACCTGGCCATCGAGCTGTTCACCACAGCTCTGTGTTAAGGAAACCTCCCTGTCCAGCCACCCAGGAGCCACTGTCACACCCCCACCCCCTGAGCTGTGACCAAAGCCCCTTCACAGCTACACCCCCCACTCACAGAGTCAGACCCCATTTCCTCACCGGCTTGACCCCAGGTTTCCAACAGCAGAAACTCAGACATCCAGGTCCTGAAAATCATTTAATCATAATGTAATAATTTAATAATAAAACAATAAAAAAAAAACCAAAACAGCTCAAGCTCGTGCCTCCAGGAAGGGATTCTGAAGAGAGGAACCCCTGGGCTTTTTTCCCATCACAGTCTAAGGGAAAGCCTGGGGGTCCTGGCTCCTGCAGGGTCCCAGGCTCTGCTCACCTGGCTGCCACAGGTCCCCAGCACCTCACGGCCTCCTGCCTCGGGCTCCTGTCCCCAGAGCTCAGCCTGCAGCTCACACACTGAGGAACCTGCACTGAACGTGTTCCTCAACATCCAAGTGGTCCATCTGTCACATCCATGTCTTTCCAGTTTAAAGACAAAGATGTCATGGGGGACAGGGGATATCAGTTGACTTTAAAAACTCAGAACTGTAAATAAATTCATTGTCCTTATTCACAGAGAGGCAACTCTTGACCTTTTAAAAAGTTAACTCTGCTATTTCTGGTTGTCCACTACAACAAAGACTTCTCCAATATTCTGAAATAAAAAAACACTTAGGGATAACACACAGTTGTAATCTCAAAACACAAAGGAATTTTTGCTTTGCAAGCAGTTTTTGAAGTGTACATTTTTATGTTGTCACCTTGACCTACTCACCCACTGTCTGCCCATTAAGTAACTTCAGTAAGGATTATTTTTATCACATCCTTCTAAACAGATACTACTCTAGCAATCATAGAAAGAAGAAAAAATCCCACACCATAAAGAAGGCCTTATCCCATTCTCACATCAATATAAAGTACAAGGGTTAAAGGATTTTTGACATCCAGGCAAAAACAGTTACAGATTTGAAGTGAAGTTTCTGAAATACATAAACTAGAATGTTAATTAACATTTGCAGATACAAACACAGACAAAAAATGCAGTTAATGGGCAATCTCTTAAATTAAGGGAGATCGACAATCTTCAAAGTGCAAGGAAATAACAGACTTGCTCTATTTATCCTCTCCTCACACAAATATCTGAAGAAAAATGTCAAAATAGTATCAAATTTAGGAGTAACATGAACCATCAAAATAATTGCACTTGTCTGTGCACAAGTGTTCTGTAGCTCTGTAAATCATTTCCTGCAATGATAGACCCCTGCCTGGATGCTAAGCCTCTCTGAGAAGAGCTCACAATTCAGTTATTAAAACACACTACCCTGAGACAAGACAGGCGAGAGCTGTCTCACACCTATTGGAACTCTGTACTGACTTTAATTATGGCCCAGATTTCCTAATGACTCTGGGTAACTCCTAATAAAATGAAGGTGATGTATTGATTTCAGCCACCAAGGACTTTGCAATTTTGGGATTTTTTCTAGAATAAAGACAGGAAGGAGGGAAAAAAATGCAAAGGGTGATTCATTGGGTCATGAAGAATCATTCTGAAAAGAAAAAAATATCATGTTTTCCCTCTTCCCTTGTGGAAGAGAATGAAAAATAAAACCATTATTTTGTATTTCAATGCCTGCAGCATATACTTTTATGGGGTAATCCCTTGTGTGCAGAGACATTTTATTATGCAAGAAACATTCCAGAAAAGAGCAAGAAAATCCAGTGAAACTAAGGGTTCACAGTAGGGTAACTTTTATTGGGCACATTCTTCACATCCTTGGGGCACTGAAGCAGTTAATGTTTTAAGAACCCTTCAGTCCTGTCATTATTTACAGGAACTCATCCTGCTTGCACTGCAAACCCAAGAACAAGCAACTGTCAGGTCCATGACCCTCTAAGATAAGAAACCACACATCTGATATCACCGAGATGCAGACAATCTTTGGTAAATATTCACGGAACATCTTTTGACTCCTATGATGTGATTTTGCTGGACTACAGCAGAAGAATATAAGGAATTGTGCTCAGGGATAAATTAAACCATTTCTCTTCCACATAAATGGGGGTTTCATCCCTTTCTGCTCCTGCTGAATGAAAGCAGAGCTAACAGAGACAGAAATTACTGCAGTGAGAAGATGACATAAAACCCAAACCTAGCTGGATGGATCTGCACATCTGCTCCACATTCAACGATTGATGTCTCCAAGATGCATAAGCTGCAAATTTTACAGGCAATTCTTTCTCCAGTTTTTGTTGGAGTTACAAAACCAAAATAAAGCAACAACAAAAAAATCTCAAATCCAAACTAACAGAGAAAACAGAACAATGGGTTGGAAATAAATGGGAGAGTCACTGCAGCCACTGCTGATAAAATGTTTAGATCACTGAGCCACTAGAGCGGTACTGAATATTGAGAAGGGTAGGATGGCCATAAAAGCAAACTGGCTTTGCTGGCAAGTCAAAGCTATTCTCAGCCAAACACAAGGTCAGACATTTGGTAAAGAAATTCAGAACTGGAGACTGTATCCTGAAAAGCAGTATCTAAAAAAGATGCCAACAACATATCAGGTGAACATCTGCACTGCAGGATTCTGGCCCCATACAGGGAGAGACTGGGACAGGTGAAAGCATCTCAAAACCAGAGCTGAACTCTGGTTGTACCGTGGTATCACCATCTTCTTTAACCAAGAATACATTTCTGAAGCCTATTTAAAAAATAAAGAAACTACTTACAATCCTGAAAAATAATTTAGACCCTGATTCAACAGCATTTAAATATGTGTCTAAACCTCATTAAATTGCACTGTCAGATGCCAACAAACATTTTCCTCTCTTAGAGTCTTCAGGCTTATTTCCAGGCATTATCATTTTTAAAGGAAGCCATTTTCTCTACCATTCAAGCTGGGCATGCTTCTTTCAGACAAAAGAGAACTGCTGGCCACACTCTCAAAAGGCATATTGAGCCCAGAATAAATAGCTTGCAGCTCCAAAGCAAGGTCACACTTTCATCAGCGCAGACCACAGCAATGCCAACAGGTCAATGTACTCTTACTGAAAAATGCATCACATTAAATTCAGTATTTTGAATATTTTTTTTTGTCTCTCATGAAAAACAGAAAAGGTATTTGTCTGCAAACATCTGACGTTGTTAAGAACCTTATACAGAACTCGGTATGAACAGTAAGAACTGCTACTTGTACAGCACAGTTTTTTTATAAGAGGGGGTTTGGTCTTTTTAATTATATATAAACTTGTCTGGACATTTTTTGCAATAGGTGTTCTCATTATTTTCACTCACATTAAAGGCCACATGCATAGTTAGCAGAGGAAAACGGGCAGTAAACCCCTGCAGAGCTGCAGGCAGGAGAGGGGGAATGCATTTCTTGTCTAAATGAAGCAGCCAATCTATCCTATTCAGATTGTACAAGTATTTAGACTGGCCTATTGAAACACACCAACAAATAAATTTTCAATTCATATCTTCAAGGTTAAGTTCTGCTTGTCCCCCTTGCAGGCTGCAGTGGGCTGACCCTGACTGGATTCCAGGTGCCCACCAAAGCCACCCTCTCACTTCCCTCCTCAGATGGACAAGGAAGAAAATAAAGCAAAAGGCTCTTAGGTCAAGATAAGGGCAGGGAGAGATCACTCACCAGTTCCTCCCATGGGCAAAGCAGACTCAGCTTGGGTAAATTAATTTTATTTATTACCAATCAAATCAGAGTAGGATAATGAGAAATAAAACATAAATCTTATCACGCCTTTAGCCCATTCCTCCCTTCTTCAAGAGCTTGACTCCACTCTCAAGTTCTCCATTCCCTCCCTGCCCTGCTGGCTGCATTCTCAGCTGTTATCAGTGTTTTTACCCCGCTGGTGGGCTCTGCCTTGGCCCCAGCAGTTCTGTCCTGGGCTGGCAGACCTTGGCTCTGTCAGAGGTGAAGCCTCAAGCAGCTGCTGGCAGACAACGCCTCTGCAGCCACCCCTGCTATCAGAACCTGCCCATGCAAACCCAGCACGTCTAAATTCCAATGTGCACAGCCCTGAGCTAGGAAAAAGTGCCTTTGTCAGACCTCAGTCAATCAGGCTACAGAATAAGCCATCCTGCTCCGGGGTGCTTCTCAGAATTTTGTCAGAAGGTGCAGAACACAATGAAAAATAAAATATTTAACATTTAATTTACACTTTATGCTTCAATTACAGTCATTATTTTACTAGGAGAAATATTATGAATATGTACAGTGCTCTAAAAGTATTCTTGGTTTGTTACTAAAGAAGTTATTTTCAGGATTTACAACAAAGCAATGAGATACAGACACGTTTTATTTGGGATCTTTCATGTGGGCATTTTTAACTTGAAAATATTTTAGATATTTAAACAACAAAATCCTGCAAAACTCAAGGTCAAATATGGGATATTTCAGTATTTTCCATGTCTGTGAAAGGTGGAAAGGGCACATTTATCTCCAACAGAAGGATCAGGTTTTTGCTTTTGATGAAAGACAGACAAGAGAAGAGTTTAGCCAGAAGAACCCACATCCCTTGTACCAGAAGCCTAAAGCAGCAGTATCTGACCCCTCTCTCCTAGAAGGATCCTATTTTTGCTGCTATGAATGCTGAATGTTTATAACACTGTGTCATTTCACTACTTCTCTGTAAGTTTATCACTGTATACTGACCATTCAAAGGTCTCCAAATATCAGGATTGATATACTTAAGTCAGGGAAAGCAGAGCGAATCAAATCTTACGTAAACCATTCTTTGAGCAGTTCAGAAGTCATGTGCTCGCTGAGACAAGCTTATCCCTCTAGTATACAGATTTTATTAATGTAATACCAGAACTCAGGGACTCAATCCACCTACTTGAAAACAAATAGTTCAGCTACTAGTAACTTCTGAAATAAACAAATATGTAGGATAAGGACAGTAAAGAACTCTCCCAGGAATCACAAGTCTGCTTCATATAAGGTGAACCACAGCCAAATACTAAAAGACAATATAAGAGGTATAGGAAAAGCTGATTTTGAAACAGGTCAGAAGGGGATCTCTGATAAAAAAAACAAACCAACATCCCAACCAAAAATAGTCAACATTTATTCTTATATTCAATTTTTAAATAACCTGTTATAAGAGCCTTAGAGTGAAGTAAATCTTTCGCTATTTTGAAATAAGCACCTACACTTTCCTGTGGATCTAATTTTTCTTCAGTAATCTTCTGCTTCCAAAGTGTGGCAGTTCTCAGAAGACTTGTACAGTCCTCTGTGCAAGTATTGCAGAGAGAAGCCTGTAAAAGCAGTTTACTAGGTGCTGGGGCCTCAATCCCTGAACCAGAAAAGGCAGACACGAAAGGTGTCTGGATATGTTTAAATCTGAAGTTATAGACAGACATTCCACTAAGTAAGGGGAAACCAAGTGATTAACATGCTTCACATCTTTTCCCAGAGGCTCTCTTTTGCCAGTGACAGCACCACAGAGTTAACTACAAGCTCAGTGAATTATTCCAGTGGCAGCTACACCCTCACCATTTCTTCCCCTGCAGCTTTTCCACCGACATAGTCACACAACAGAAACGGAGCCCCAGCATTTGAGGAGGTCTGTGAGACAGCAAAAACAAACAGCTCTGATGACAACCATCAGCTCCAGCCTGCCTCCTTGTTTGGGATGGGGCAGGATATCAAACCCACATCTCAACCCCATGAGCTCTCATGCTGAGGTGAAGCCAGACCCACAGCACAGGTCAGAGCTGTGTGCTCAGGTCTTTCAGAAGAAATCCAGTACCCCAAACACGTGGAAGTCTCCCAGATTCAGAAATTGCTTGTCCAGATCATCTAGCAAGTCAAGCATTACCCACATGACATGGGGATTGTCACAGCACCTCCTTTCCCCACTGGTTTCTCTCCACAGGCAGTCTGGCAGTACCTTACACAATGATTTTCTCCTCATGTCAGCAGCAGTATTCTGTTGAAAACACTGCACCAAGCCACGTTACCCTTGGGGACACTCGTCACTTTCATGGACATGAAAAAGAAAGGAAGATGACAAGAAATAACAACTGCCCATCGTGACAGCCTTCCAAGAGTCTGAAGTTTTCTGACAACATGATTGTCATTAATGCACTACAAATCCTAATTAATGTGGAAATGCATGCCTTGTTTCTTCTTTCTTTCTCTAAAAGCAGTCACCATTTTCAAGTGCTGTCAAAAGTGGCACCATTTAAAGGTCAAAAAGTTGACAAAAATGTGAGCAATTAGCTGCTGTCAAGTAAAAATGATGGTCTAAGGGATTACACTGCTAGAAGATTGCTGCATTCACAGAAAAAAACGGAACTAGATCAAACAAGTAAGCCTTGATCTGTCCGTATCTTTTTTCTCAGAAGTGATGAATCACAAGAGACCAGGTCCTCTGCTGCTGTGCTATCTCTGGAATCAAACTGCCCTTTTTATGGACACCAAATTACTGGTAATGCTCTCTTTAACTCAAAAGGAGAAACAGAAGCAGACTGTATTTGTATAGGTACGTTTGCATACCAGGCAAACTGAGGAAATAAAGGTAAATTGAATTGATGCAAGTGGCTTGGCCCTGCCTTTCACTGCTGAACTTTCAGTCAGCTCCTGCCCAGAGGGAGTTTCACCCCCATAAATGAAGTCCAGAGTTCTGACCACTCTTCTGTGTGCAGGCTTGGCTGTAAACGTGACTGTACAGGCCCAGAATTTAACAAAGCTCCCTCATGACTCTACAGACACATAATAAATAACACATTTCAAAGTACTTGGAGTTCTTCAGATGATAAACAGTGCAACCCCAAGGTATTACTTGTCTAATATATTAGCAATGAAATGAACTTCCATTTTCAGAAACAATTCAGAACCAAACAATTAACCAACATCTATGGCATTCAAAAATCTGAGACAGGTAATCTATATATGGAATTCAGAAAAAGAAGGAGACTAACTATTGTATTTCTTTTAATTTTACTGCAGCTGTCTAAAACTATCATAAAGTATACCATTATTTATATAATAACTTCTATAATAATTCAAGAGAACATAAAAGAAAGGATCTGATCCACTAGAGTTTATATACAGCTGACATATAATAAGGGTTACAGCCGCATTCAACTGCATTTACTTTCAAACATATTAGTTGTTTTTTCTAAAAAGTTTTTTAAAAAAAACCAAAAAAATATATATGACATCATCTTTGATTGGCAGTATTGTCACATTGAGAACAGGCTCTAGCACAGGAGAGAGAGAAAAATCACCCAAAGAGCTGGAATTACAGGTTTTCAGTGCTTCAGAACAAATAAAAGATTCTGCCCTGCTTTTCACTAGATAACATGGCAAATAGGTTTTATTTGCTGTATTACAATTATTTTTATTTACCACAATCAGTCTCCAGATAGCTGCATTGATCCTGCTACACTTGAGGCAGTTTAATCTAAGGAAAACTGATGTTAAGAAAAATGCTTTTAAAAAAGCCAACAATAGCAGCAAAGGGCATCTTGGGGAGTTTTAATGAGATTTTTCTGTCCAGTGCAAGTTTAACATTCCCACAGAACAGATCAATACCACTTTTTTCTCCCAGATACGTTGGGGAGCATCCTGCACTTGAACCCATCCAGGAAGATCAATCCCCCCTGGCACTTCTGCCTCTCTTCTCACTGCTCTGCAGCAGAGCATTGGCCATGCAGGAGTGCCACAGACAGGACAGGTACCTGCAGCATCCCACTCATTCCCAGTCATGGTCAAAAAGGAATTTTTTTCTGGAGCAGGGAATACCATGTAGTCCAACCTGGAAAGTATGTTTACTTTATTTCTGCACACACAAATATCTGTGGACAGATGAAAATCTTACGCTGTAGTGCTGGCAGCTGTTCTCCAATCACAAGCAGAGCACAGCTTTGAGAGGGCTTTTAACTCTTTGCAATGTTTAAAAACTAGTTTAGTTAGGGCAGAAAAATCCAGCAGTATTCAAGGGTGAAATTGTGCTGTTCTCCATCCAGTCACTGAATGTCTCCTGACTACTTTTATATTTCCTTCAAAGTTTTTCATTCACATTTTCTCATTTCACTTTCCCCTTTCAACCACTCATACTTTTTCAGGACACAGCGTGGGAATTAATTTCTTTTTCCATTTCTTTACTTGTAAACATAGTCTTCCCGAGTTTATAAACAAAGCTGGCCAAAATTATAGGAGACCTCAACTATTTGGTGTCTCCTCTTGTTTCTTAAAGTAGTCCCCCTCACAATTCTGTATTTCATAATAAAAATTGTCCATGAGAAAAGCAGGTTGAAAGGACTAGGGTTAAAGCCACCCCCAAACATAGATTCTCACCTGAATGCAGAATGTGGGATTTGGTACAGAGCGGAAAAGCCTTCATTTTAATTTTTGGAAAGAGAGAAAGTACTCTCAAGTGGATTGACTGTCCTTGATCTTTTCCACCCACACAGCCCTTTTTCTCTTTTCTCTTGTTTTTGGTTCTCATTTTCAAGCTACGTCAATATAAAGTTTGTGAAAATGATCCTTTTTCCCCTCCCCACCTCCTAAAAAAGCCCAAAAAACACCACCAAAACAATAGATAGCACGGGCATGACCTTAAATCTTCTGGCTTCTCTGCCATGGCCACAGACAGCACCGTGCTGCTAACCCTGTCTGCCCACTGCTTGTGAGATCTCCTTGAGATAAATATCATTTCTTCATCCAAACCACACAGCAAGTGCAGTGAGAGAAAGGAGTATAAACAAATACCAACTGAATTCATAGCTGTTTTTTTAATGAAGATGCTTAAATCACTCCTAAGAGATTTTGCACTGTCAAGGAAAAAAAGCAGAGAATGAAACAAACCACACATAACAGATTTGATTTAAAACTATCCACATCCTCAAGCCATTCTCCATACATCTTTATTCTCAATTCCATGACATTTTCAGAGACAACAAAAATGGCATAAAATGCTCCTAGAGTAAAATATCACCCTTCAAACCCTCTCCCCATCTCCATTTGTGCCAAAACTGCTACTCCTATTACAGTTCATACTCAGTGTTAATTGCAGTTGTACTGGCAAAGGTCAGTATTGATCCATCAACCCATCCACCCAGCAAGACTTCACAAGCTTATTCTCATTCATACAGAATATTGAACAGTATTAAGAGCTATTGACAAGTGAGAACAGGGTCAAGGACTATGTCTCAGCAACTCCCTGCAATACTATCCCACCACAGGCATTCCAATAAGCTTTTGGACTGGGCAGCAGAACGTGTCTAGAAGAGATCCAAAACTGCAGATCTTCTTGGATTTTGCTTATTAGACATTAATTGTCAAGCATTTGTCATGTTTGGAAATGTAACTCTTCCCAACAGAAAAAAGCCCAAACCAACAAATCCATCCCTCCACAGGATTCTTGTGACCAAAGGGTGCAGAAGCAGCAGCCCCATCCTTGGATGTCCCATCACATCCTTTGGATTGGCACATGACAAATCACCACTGGTTCATCATTCAGCACAACTCCGAGGGTATGTGCATCAACGACGCTCCCTCAGCTGTGACCGAATTCCTGTTAGGAGCCAAAGCCTGGAGTCTTTTGGGGAGGTGAAAAGTAAATCACTTCCTGGAAGGCACAGGAAGTCTTTATCCTGGAATCTGAAGCAGATCAAAGCCCATATGCTCTATATTCATGAACTATTTATTCCTATGATCAGAAACACCTCAAAGGGACCTGCTTACTGGAAAGAAAGGTGCTCCTTCCGTCACACAGTGTGTCAGAAGTAGGTCACTCTAAACAGACATTTATTTTAGAAGTACATAATTCAAACAATTCAACAGCACCTAATACAGATTAGTGCTTTGGCATATTTTTCATACATAGTTTCTAATGTTCAAGCTGGTGGCTCCCAAAGGCTTTTAAAAGATTAAATACTAAACCCAAAACTAACCAGAATGGGGCCCAGGAATTCTCAGAGACTAAGAGCTTTCAGAAGCCTTGGAAAGCTTTTCCTACCACTCTCTCTCTCTTATCCTGCAGGATTTAAAACCCTCCTACTGTAAAGAAAAAAGATAATGAAATCCAAGGGATGTAATCCACAGCACCTGGTTGGTGGTGACATCTATATATAACTAAAAGTTTAAAACTTTAGGATTAAAATGACTCTGTGTGAAAAAGCAATTTAAACACTCTTGGTCAGGATACAAAAGCTGAACATCAGCCTCGCTGCCATACAGAGTGCTATTTCATTTTTTCCACAATATTTTGAAATAAATACCACTTTCCCTCATGTTATGACTATTTACTGCCATGCAGGGCTGAGGCGTTCCCACCAAAAGGCAGAAAACTGACTTTACCTGTAGATTTCCCATCTCCTTTTGACTCCTTTTTCTGCCAGCAATGGTTTGCCACGGCTTCTCCCGAGCCCTGGAGCCCCCTGCAGCCCCCGCGGTGCTGGGAGCCACGTCCCCCCCGGGCACCCCCCTTGTTCAGCTGTGGGGCTGTCGGAGCAGTAAGACACCAACAGCAACAAGGAAGGAGCTGCTGCTGGGACAACGCTGATATTCAGGTGTAGGACAGCATGGTGAGCCCTGCCCAGAAGTGGGGCTGGAGGAGACACTGAAATCAGCTGGAAAATAAACTTTCTAACACCATTTGAAGCATTAGAAAGCAGGCATTCTTTACCAGTACTGGACACACCAAAGGATCTCTCCTTGAACCAATGTGTGTGGTGAAACTTTACAAAAGGACATTTATTCCATCATGATCATGCCTAGTCATTACAAAGTATTTCCTAGCTCATACATAAACAAAGCTATTGCTGGCAGCCACATCCAGAGTGGTGAAACACAGGGGGAATGAGGGCAGGAGGAGTGAGAAACAGCTGGCTGGGGGTCGGGCTGCTGCCCAGGGCCCCCCGCCACACTGACCCCAGGAACACCGACATCCCTGGACACTGCTATCCAAAAAACCCTCGTGTCTCCCCAGAAGAGCTGGAGAATACGAGTCCAACCAATGTCCACAGCAAAGCACAGGTCACAGAGCCAAGACCTCTTCTGGTAGGGCCCTAGAGTTGGGGGTTCTTTCAATGGAGATGTAAGATGGAGACCAAACCAAAAAAGCCTGGAATGCTCGGACTGGCAACCTGACTGACAGGTAGCCAAGGAAGCAGTTTTGGGTACCTGACTGACAGGTAGCCAAGGAAGCAGCTTTTGGGTTCAGCACTGCTTAAGCAACAGGGGAATAATAATTATTGAAAGATACAATTAGGAGTACCAACTCAGAAAAATTTACATTTGGAACTTGCTTATGCCTAGGGTTTTGAGTAAATTACCTTCAAATAAAAAATCTGTGTTAGTGAAAGGAACCTCATCACCAGTTTTCAATTTCCCTCTTTGAGATGAACAATATGCAAGGGGTTTCATCTTGATTATCCAGTTAGATTAAAAACGGTTTGGTTTTGGTTTGCTTCATTTATTTTCCTGGTTTGAAAAAAAAAAGTGAAAAAACTACTGAAACCAGAAAACAGACACATAAAAAACCCCACAAGAGAGTTAGGAACACAGGAATAATTCAGGCACAGATAAAATAGGATGTAAAAAAAAAATAAGAAAGAAAGGAAAATAAAGTCTCTTTATTACAGCCTTCTAGAGTAGTGGCAGCAGTGAAAGAAAATGCAGCTGATTTTTATCCTCCTACTTAAGCCAGGACACTAATGAGGTGTGGCTGTAATATAAAAAAAAGAAGAGGGGAAAGTGGCTTATATCTACACAAAGCCCTTGCAGCTTTCAGTTAAGCATCTCTTCTGCTTTCAGTAGCAGCCCAAACATATGTACAGTGGTCATAGAAGAAAAATAAGATGCTGGAGTAGGTTCAACATATTGAACAAATCCCCCGAGCTCATAATTCCCCAGCATTCTCTTCCCTCTCCAGATGCTACCCAGGATTTTACAAAATTAAGTTACATAAAAATGCTTTCATTCCTAGGAAATGGAATTTCATTTCATCCTATTCAGACAACTTAATAACTGTACAGATTACTGTACCTCATGTTGCATAGGAAACCACTTTAGAAAAAAAATGAAGTCTTTTCACTAAAAGAAGGAAGAAAATGCATTCCAGTAGATTTGCATCTGCTGCTGTAGCAAAGCGTCACTGGTAGAAGCAGAATTTAGATAAAATGACTCCTTATAAAATGAGTATCATACCCATTTACAACAGGAAAAACTTAATAAATCGAGACTGAAAAAATTATTATTCATTGAAAAGAAGCCACATGGTTGGACATGTAAAGATAATCTTGACATGAATGCAGTTATCTTCTGTGGGGATAATTTATATGAACTCCTTTCACGGAAGACCCATTTACAAGGTATAACAAAACCCATAATTAATCTGAAAATAAGAATGCAACATTAAGTTTCCCAGCACCTCAAGTTTTCCAATGAATGAAATATTTCCTGCTGTCTTTCATCAGAAGAGTAATCTAATAAAGTTTTATTAAAATGTACAGTAACAGAATAGATAGGTTTAAAGTACAGCCTCTGTACAGTGTAATGAGGTTTTGGCTCATAAAAATGCTTAGACTTTCATTAAAGAGATCAATGGAGCCAAAAGGAAATTAGTTTAGCAGAAGTACACATCAGGTTCTGCAGGATACCCTCGTACGTGAGCGTCAGGATGAACCAGGCCGTCCTTCACTAAAGAATATAAATGAAGGCAAAGCCACAGTGACAGAGTAACAAGACAAAGTCTTGACAAAGGACTAAGGGGAAGCCCCAAAATTAGCAATAACTTCTGAGTGCAGCACATTTGAGCAAGTTCAAAGAGAGAAACACGAGTGTGAAAAACAGCAGAGCATTGCACAGCCACGGCATCACCAGAAGGTGCAGTGGAGGATGAATGGAGGCAGGGTTTGCTCCCCTATAGGGATGTCCTGCACAGAGCCAATGATTCCATTTAAGCTGTTCTACATAACCAGTTCTGAGACAGATTTATCTGTTTTTAACTGCCTGTACACCACTGCATTGCTCTACAACAACATATATAGCTCATATCACAAGGAGACATACTAAAAGCCAAACAAAGTCTAGGACTTGGAAATGTTTGTATTTTCGTTCCAGTTGCAATGATATATAAAAATTGCCTTTAAAGTTTCCTAGGCACAAGTCATAAACTTTCAGTAGTAAATATTACAAAATAAGTAATAACAGTCATTTTGTAACAGCTAGAAGTCCCTCGTAGATCCAAAATATTCTTTCATCTTCTGACCGCTGCAAATTTCTGAGGTCACTAAGTACTTCTCTTACTCTTCCCACTAAAGCAACCCCAGCTGTCCTCAGACTGTTTAGACTGTTTTCTCCAAAAGTGTCTGGCAATAACACTGACAGTTATTGTTTAGCTTTTATTGCCCTCTTCGGAACTAAGGAGCACAATATGTATTTATACACACAGAGAGAAAAATACAGTTATCAGATTCCCTTAGGTTTTCATTGAGCTGGTTTTACCTGTTCACCTGTTTTTTTATTTAATGGTCCAACAGATATAAATATATTTTTCCAAATACCTTACTGGGATGTTCCCCACTACCCAAAGTGAAATAAACATCATCAGTTTATCAGTTAAAATTTAGATCTGTTTTGTATGCAGTGCTTGGAAGAACATTGAGAATAGCCACCTTTTAAATAATCAAACATGATTAATAATCTCCAAAAGGAATACCACTGCACAAAGTCCACTTTGGAATAGCCACCAAGAAAAAAAATAATCTGATAGGCAAATATAACTTCTGAAATCCAAACACTGCTGAGGAAACTAGCTAAACAAAAATCTAGTCTAATCTGAGACAGACAAGTTTAGGGCATTACCAAGCAGCAGCAGGAGAACATTGACCTTTCAGCTGTCTCCCTCTTCCAATCCATCCACTGAAACCCCTTTTTCAGAACTTCAGGCAAGAGTTTTCAAAGTGGCAACAACAAAACATAAGTTTTATGAGGGTGATATGCTGCAGTGTAATCAAATATTTATTGATACTCCCAGTCTTGGGACAATTTATCTAGAGTAAGAGTGGGACAAATAGCTTCAAGTGCTCTTGCAGCTATCAGTAAGATTTCTGAACACAATTAGTTCCCTTCTGATCATAGCAAGATTTAAAAGACACGTACCCCTAGCACACAATACAAGGAGAGCTGGCATCCATGACAGATAACAGTACTTTAAGAAGATTACTCCTAGTCAAACTGTTCAGATAATGTTTATGTGGATAGCTTAAGGGATCTACTGAGCAAAAAGGTTTCCAACTAAGAGTGTGTGCACACCAGGATTTGGAATAGCTGTTCTTGGAGCTCCAGCCCCAGTGGTGCACAGCAAACTCCTGGCTGCCCTTAGTCAGGCAATTCCCAGCAGAGAGACATTTGCAATCTGAGAATGAACTACATTCAGAGGATGGTGTGAAGCCCGTGAGTTGTACCAGGCTTGCATGACACATAACTCTTTAGTTGGATATGTTCCACTAAGCCACTTTGTCGGCCTCCTGCACTCTGGATAAAACAAAGTGTTTGGCTGGCCCAGTTCCCTGAGTCATAAACAACAGAGACAGCAGCCATTAAGTCACCTGCTCCCTGCAAACCAGGCAGCCACTGGGACACTCCACAGGCTCCATCCACAGCCAAGTGTGGCCAGAGGCACAGGGGAGAACCAAGGCCCTGGGGCAGAGCTGTGGGGCCAGCAGCAGGAAAGGCAGGTGACTATAGAGAGCAAAAATAGAAAGCCAGAGGTGCTACAGTGTGGAGAGACTTAGAAACCACAGAAAACTGCAGATAAAAAAAGAAATCTTAGCCTGGGATAAAATCGCCAGATTTATTGTCTCCCCTTGCATGCCCAAGTCACTGCCAGAAGAGTTGCTGGTCAGTCATCACTGCCTGGGAAAGGGAGTCAGTAGCAGCTGATTAAGAGTGACTGCTCATCAGTATTAACTGCCTGTTCCTAAACGGTTTCATCCAGTAAGACAGAACCAAGATGATTACTGTTGTCCATAAAGATCTATGGAAGAGGGGAAAACAACCAGGGAGAAGAGCCAAAAATAGATTCCAGACTGGCAGGTTTAATCTGGAAGCGAATACCGATAGCCAGAGAAACGGAGGAGGGTGTCAGCAATGGAAACAGTGAAGCCACGGGAAGATGTGAGTGTGAGCAAGTGACAGGAGTTTCTCGATAGCTCCAGATGTAACAGCTGCTGACAGTGGCAGGTGGTTGTGTTTCAGGATCTGGAGGATCCCTTCAGGTGAAACAGAGGGTAAGGAGAAAACCTGCCCTCCCCCAAATCAGTAGCACTCTCACTGTCTGCAGGGCAGTTAGAGTTATCCAGGGATTTCCAAACTGGGCGCTCAAAGTATTCATTTCAAGAATATTTTTACTCACCAGAAACCTGTTTTGAGATAAACAGGTCAGTTTAAACAAGACAACCACATGCTTGGAAAAACAGCTTGTTGTACAACCAGGAATTGATGTAAGTTTTACAGTTGTCTTACTTTTCCTATGCTAAATATTAGGCTGACTGCCAAAATATTAGCCTTGGGTTTCTTCAAAAGCCATAATACTTTCATATTAAAGGCTGTATTGTATTTTAAAGTGTCAATTAAGTGGTTTGCTATAAGAGTGTATTTTTCCTAGAGTTTAAAATGCCTAAAATTATCCTTAATTTATAGAAAGAGTGTAAATCTTTCTCAGCTTTTTGAACACAAATGAAATTACTTCAATTTAGATTTTCTTACAGTGTGCACCTGTGCAGCAGTATATGCTCAGTACAATGAAATTAAGAACATTTTCATAATTACAGTGATTTTACTACAGATTAGTATCTCCAATATAGCACAGCAATGTTCAATTGTGCACACAATGGAAAAAAATAAAAGGCTTAAGTTTCAGAAGAACACATTTAGTAACCTAGAACAGCATTCTAAATTATCAATAACATTAGAGATCTTCTGCTTTTTCTACTGATTAACACAGGCAGCCATTAATCCAACTAGATTCTAGAGAGGACATGAGAAAAATTAAAGTGTGACACAGAGTTATATACTATTTATAAATATATACACAACACATACAATGTTTCAAGAAAAGTTGTGTTTGGGGAGCAGAGTTACATAAATTTTCTACAGCGCTGGAAGATGCATTATTCCTGTCCTTGGTCCACAGAAGACTAGGATAAAGAAATCCATAGAATATTATGGTTTGAGATTACCCCAAGTATAACAATATGTACTCTGAAAAAAAAAAAAAAAAAAAAAAAAAAAAAA
>VZRO01001733.1:359734-436268 GCA_013397915.1 Daphoenositta chrysoptera
TTGGTGTAGGTGTTGGTGTTGGGCTGGCGGCAGCAGCAGCTCCCAGCGGTGTTGGTGTTGGTGTTGGTGTTGTTGGTGTAGGTGTTGGTGGTGTTGGGCTGGCGGCAGCAGCAGCTCCCAGCAGTGTTGTGTTGGTGTAGGTGTTGGTGTAGGTGTTGGTGTAGGTGTTGGGCTGGCGGCAGCAGCAGCTCCCAGCAGCGCTCTGCCTCCACCCCCGTGCCCAGCCCCGAGCAGCAGCCAGGGGCCAGCCCCGGGGACGGCTCCCAGCCCGGCTCAGCCGCCCCGGGCTCCGCTCAGTGCCCGGAGACACCGTGCACTCCGCCAGCCCTTCGGAATCAGCACAGCTCCCCCCGGGCCGCCCAGCAGAGCGACAGGGTCCAAATGACTGCAGGGAAGGGGGGGACACACTGTTTTAACCTCAGCAAATTGATGGATTAATATTTTATATTGCGTCTACATCTTCTGTAAATGGATGCACCGAGGTGATAAAGCAGGCAGACAGGCAGAAATAAAAACCTTTCTCAAAATCTGGACAGCAAAATAAGTTCCTCTAGGCAAATTTAATTAATATTAATTAAAATGAATGCCAAAGAATGTTGGGGGCAGGGAGATTGGCGTGATGGATTGTCACCTCTAAAGAGAACAGAAAACTATTGCTTGGTTCAACACACATGGCAGAAGAATTTTATTCAAATTGATTAACCAGTATCTTCTAAGTAGCTTAAGGTTTGTGTCTCCAACCACTTAAGCGAATAGGATTTTTGACATTGATTGCAGTAACCACAGGAATCTGCTTTACAGACTTGCCCGCTGCACAACTATAAAACACTGTAGTTGTCAACATTCTTTTACTTGACCAGACATTCCCCATGTAACATTTTTCACTTACTCTTGGAGAGAAAGTATCTAAAAATTTTCAACAAAAACAGTAGAGGACTTCCTAGTACATACCCTCTGGGCTGAAAATCTCCCTGTAAAATCTTAAAACAGTCCATGAAAAATTAGTACTGAGGGGGATTTTAAGGGATGGGCAAAAACATTTCCCTGCCCCAAGGAAATTAACTACTTGATATTGCTGACAGATGCTTATTTCACTTGTTCTTTAATGGTACCCATGGCAAAAATGCCATTTTTCCACATTCAATATGTGCTGTTTCACCTTTATTTTTTCTCCTACAAACCAGAAATCTGATTTACCACCTTAATTTTGTCTTATCTATTGAACAATTCAGGTTATTCCCTTCCTTTCCAGTGGCCAGTTTCTTGTCCTGGATGAAGGAGTTGTGGCTGTCTCTTCCCCTGACACACTTCTAACCAAGCCAACCATGCCTGTTGTGCAGAGCATCCTCTGCACAGGGCACTGAAGCCCCAAAGGCAGAGGCCATCAAGATGGAGACAATTTTTTAGATTTTTGTTACAAGGAAAAACTACTAAAACGAATTTTTTGAATACCTCTAAGTAATGACATTACATTTCCTATACCCTAGTGAGCACTCCTGTATTTAGATGCTAAATGCAGCAATCCTGGATTCCAAGCACTCGGGTCTCATGCACAGGGAGCACCTTTGCCTTTGCCTGTCATTATTCTTCCAGCCTGATTTGTATGGTGCACCTGAGCAGCAAAGCATGGTCAAGAATTGGTTTGGCTTCAGAGTGCGAAATTAGAGAATAAATACATGGAGAATGAAATCTAAAAATAGAAAGCATCTTCTAGAATATGAAGATAAAAAGAGGTTATAGATGGCCTGTGTCACAAGACAGAGAGATGCAAAAAGAAATGCCTAAACAACTGAAGGACAAGATGGATGAGGTAACATAATATATGATAGCAAGCAAAGCAATTATTTTGCTATTTTTTTTCAGTCCAGGGCAAAGATAAAAATGCAGATATTATCTTCTGTTCCTTTAATATCATGCAGCTAACAAGTTCTATTATGATATTGCATTACAGCCTACCCCACCACCACTGAATAAAGACATGTATATATTACTGTCAGCTACCAATTTCAAAGCTTCCAATTCCAGAAACATGAACCCATTTGGAAAAAATAAAAATGTGATCCTGCAGAGTAATAAGTATTAAAATTCTTTGTTCCCTATGTGTTTACATTGGTCTCCTCTAGTTTCCCTCCAGAGATTTTAAGAAATATTATTTCACCATGTAGACTTCCAAGCTCAGGCTGCATTCTGGTAGGAATCTACGCCTACCCCTAGGACTTTCTTGAGAGAGATTCCCAAGATTGATGTAGACACCTTCCAAAGTAGAAACACAATGGTATATATGATAAATGAGGACTATTATATAACCACATCAACCCTTGGAATATAAATTGTGGATTTGGCTATGGATCCAATACACTTTCGTCTCAGATGCAATCCTAGTTTGCAATCGTTTTTTGCAGACTCCACCTTGTAATTCAGGTGTAGTTCATGCTGAAGGAGGGGTTCACAGGGAAAATGTGTCATCATCTCTGTCAGTCATCCTGCATTCAGCCATTCCCCTCCCACACCAGCCATCCCTGCTCTCTTTAATCCAGCATGAACTATGAAACCTCAGAGTAAACCAGTACCACTGTGATATTCTTTTTGAAGGTTTTGTAACAGTGATCTGTTCTGTGCACGATGCAAGGAGCAGGACCAAGCAGAGCCTGCACATTCACAGTTCACTCACTCATGAGGTCACTTTCTTGCATTCTCAGCACGGCAACTGCATGTTCATTTATGGAAACTGCACCTCCAGTGATGGTGCAGCATGAATTAAAGTATATTTCCGTTCAAGGCTCAGTGAACAATTAACAACCCTGCAATGATACTATAGTTCAGAAATTCATGTAGTTTCAAACACCTCGAACCATCTGTGTTCAGAAACATTAGAGCTTTGGTGTTAAAAGTGTTTTACCAGTAGCTAGTTAATCCCATGATAAACCTGAGCAGTGAACTTAACAGTTTAGAAACAGAGTCAAAAGAAGCAATGTATTATTTTTATTTCAACACATTTCTCTCATTGCTAATTGGACCTTCCTGGACCATGAAGATAATTAGGTTATTTTTTCCTCTCATTTTGTGATATCTCAACTTTTGCATACACTGTGCCTGGGAGAACACAATGTTCCAGCTGAGGGAAAGAAACACTGAAGGATGGTAATTAGAGAAAATAGCAATGCAGAGTTGTGACCCACATCACGAACATTAACAAGTACTCAGGAAAGAGATCCCACTAGGAACAACCAGTTAATGATTGTATGAGAAGTGCCTTAAGTTATTCTGCTTGAAAAGGTGCAAGCTACTGAGCAGGGTAAAGTGCTTGCTGGCAAACTGAAAATAGGATTTGCAGACAGGCCCCCACCCAAACCTCACATTAAGACTGACATTTACAATTTAATGCATTTGTACATTGGGAGCATACAGAGGAGAAAAGCTGTTTCAGATACAGATAGCATGTCGGGTTTAGAAAGTGAAAAAGCTCTAATTTCTTGTTTTCACACAGTGAGGAAATTGCATTTCATTATATGAGTGAGGAAACAATATCTTTATATTTTTAAGATGTCTGTATATGTTTCAGGATATGCATATATATTTTTCAAGAGACATAAAAGTGTTCCTTGGCAATTTGAATATTGAGAGACTGTTTATTTCATGATTCTTCTTTATCCTCTTTTACCATCCTTCACATCTTTCTGTAAATTTATTCCACAAAACTGAAATGAGCAGATTATATAGTTTTGTCTGCTTAGTAGTGGCCCTTAACTCCAGAACATTCAGCTTTAGCTATCTTGTACCCACACACATTAATCTTAAAACTGCTCTAATTATAATACGCAATGGCATCCTAAAGAGTAGCCAGGCCTCAGCAGAAGCATCTCCAGATTGTTTGTCCATATGACAGTCAAGCAGCAATTAATTTTTTTTTTCCTCCTCTTTTCTCTTTTCCAGGATTAGTCAGCTGAAATGCTCACAGACAGCACTACATCCTACATCTCCCCCACCCAAGGCTGGCTGAGGCAGTGCACTCACAATTTCACATCAGAAGACTCTGCCTTCAGCACAGGGATCTGGCTGGGAACATCCCCCATCAGAGGCAGGCCTGAATTCAGGGGGAATGCTGGCAAAGAAAATGACCAGCAAACATTGTATTCAGTGCTCCAACATAATACACCCGATTTTATCTTCTAAAACTTCTAACCTTTACGAAGATTTCAGGAAAAATTCCTAAAAGTGTTTTATTCAGCCATTAGGATAGAATAGGCTGGACATAGAACTACTAAGAGAGAAAGTGGATTGTAAAACGAATATGCTTTTAAAAATTATTTTAAAAGCAACGAAGAGATTTCATAGTCTTAATAAAGTAAATGCATTGTAGGAGCAAAAATTTATAGGCTAAAAATAAATTAGCATGTAGCATGATAGTTACCTGAGTCACACATTTATGGTCTTACATGACAGTAAAACACTAACTAGAAGATAAATGTGGCAATTGAATACAACTTAGAAGAAATGCCTTGATAATTAAGTAATTGCATAATGTTACTTGCAGTCTATCACAAACAGTGATATCAAATTCATTTCACATTTTTCCTAAGAAACTTACTATAACATTTATAATCCCTTTAACCTGAATCAGTCCGTATCCATAGAGATAAAAGAAAAAAAGAAAGAACAATATGGAAACATATTAAAGATTCCATTCAGCTTTCCCTGAAGGCTTCCAAGCAGTTTCAATTATAGTTGTGTCAAACTTAACACTCTAATGGTCCCCATACACGTTGTTTCATATATTTATACTCCCCGAAATTACTGGTAGAAAATAAGGACCGAAGTTAAAAGTTCCTAGCAAAGCATGACTGAAGGCAAGCTTTAGATAAATTATACATCAATTACAATTCTATTCTTGTAGCTATTACTGATACAAGATGTTCATGTGTCTAAATCAAACCCTTTCATTGGTGCAATTTTCTAAGTTGTGCAGGCGCTCCAGGGTGTCACCAGGTAAAAGACAGATAGAAGTTGTGGGATTTTCAGTTGTGCTTTAATTCTCCTAGTGAGAGGTTTTGTTAAATTTACTAAATTCCTTTCCTTTTTAGGTACCTCAATATTTATAAGGATTGCATATGGCCCCAGCTTCAGCTGATCTTTAGTTTAAGCCAAATCCATGCACCTTTTCTAGTGTTTGGTTTTGGCCCTTAAGAGATGCAGTTTAACTAACAGCAAAGGGTACTTGGTAGAGGCTTTATGTCCGGAACTCGGGGTAAATCATTTCCAAAACCTACTGGAAAACACTTGGGAGATGACAGGAGAAGAATTTAATTGTATTTTGAAAGGCTCTGTGGAAAATCCAAAGACTAAGAGCAAGCTTAATTAGCAGGAATACGTGATGACATTGGTCAATGCCACCAGTAGAATTAGAACAGTATATGCAAAGTTAACTATTTTATATTTACATAGGTCAGGTACATAATGTACAGGCTTGGTGCTGACTTCGTTAACGTTTGAATAAAAGTTGAAAATGTTTGGGGTTCGTAGGTCAGAGCAATTAACTTAGAAACAGGAGGTATTTGGTGCAGGTTTGCAGGGTGCTTAACTTCAGTGAGAGACACCTCAAACAGGTGGATGCTGCAAAAACATCACAGAGAATATTTGACAACGAGGAAGCTTGTGTGTATCAGCATAATAATATGCCTTGCTGACTATATCAAAATAGGGGAAAAAAAGTCTGGTTTCATGTCAAATTATGATCCAGTTCTTGTCAACAGATAAGCAATTAGGCCAGAGAAGCATATTGATATTCACATTTTGTGGAACTAAAATGCACTATATTTATCAGCTTCAGTTCTTTAAAATAAATATTGACAAGAAAATATGGGAAAAAATTATTTGTTACCCATCTGCCACTCAAAATGTCAAATCTGAGCAATGCCATTTTCCAGTCTTTCCTGATATGTGATCATCAGATATTGTTTATCTTGCTTTGTGATGGCATTAAGAAAGAACAGTCAAAACTACAAAGGTCAAGTTGTTCTTTCTGGTTTGTCAAGCTGTATAATCCTCCTTCAGTGGACTTAGGTTTTGGGAGAGATGTGGATGACAGCAGTTTTAAGAGAACCAAAAACCGGTTCTGACATTGAAAAACTTTTGAAGAAAACAAAATTTATTGATCACAGGACAACAAAGAAAGTCACATTGTAAAAACTATTTAGGATTTGTATAATGGTACATTTGTCATCATATGTTCCTCACAGCCCGTGAGGATGAGTGTGGCTGTAGGGACCCCTTAGGCACAGTAACAGAAGGGCTGAATTCAATTTAAACAGTGTCTATCAATTTCTCTGCTCTGAGAAAGGGCCCTTTTACACTTCCATGAGAACATAACTTTGCATTAGTTCAAATGATATCTAATGGTGGTTTGGAGCCCAAAGTTAAAATTTCAGTCCCTATTTAATGACTGCATGTGATCCATTCAATGATTGGGGTGTGATTATAGTCCATACATGGTGGGATATTATTATAGAGACTACACAGCCTACAAGTTGGTACTTGAATTAATTAAGGGATGATACCTCATTTTTTTTTAATGTATGAACAAAACTGACTGACCCCATTGGAGGCAGGAACTGCAAAGGAAACTGGTTTACATTTACTTTCAAACGACACCATTTGGGAGAACATTTCTGAAAAACCACCTACGTGTGTGTCATCTGATATAAAGATTAGCACAGGAGCTTGGCCCAAGAATATTCTTCTCTTGAGATTTGGCCATTATCAGTTTGAGTAAGAAAATTCTGTGCTTGAGCGATTTTAACTCTTTTTTTAACTAAATTTTATTTATTAGAAACAACTTATAGCTTGGAGCTGTACAGACAGATGCCACTGAGTTGGAAAGGTTATCTATAACTGTCCCACAAATTCAGGATATGGGTATTGATTACACAACTCTTAAGTTGTCCATATTGCTGTATTTTGGGGGCAAATACACATATATCTGCAAAACAGCATTATGAGATCCAGTTATTGCTAGCAGCATATACATTTAATGACAAAAGAGTATGACTTCTGTAGGCTCAACCTCACATACTCATTTGCAGATCTTAATGAGGTGGAAAATTAAAAAAGACAACAGTATGTGGTATTTGCTAATTCCAGCCACTAAAATAACTTATTTAACATGCCTAGATCTAAAATTTTCTTAGCCAGAGATCACCATGCTCCAGATTTAAATCACAGAAAGTGTGAAAGTGTAAATTATTGAAATTTGTTTTCACTTGGGGCTGTTTGGCTCATCTGTGAAGATGTACAAGTTAATTATTTTTATTCTATTAGAACAATATCACTAATGAGATGTGAGCAGAAGGGAGAAGAAGCATGCAGCTGAAGTTATTGTCAGAGTCTCTGCTGGTAGTGCTATTTCATATACACTTGAGAATAGTATAACAAGTAGATCCATATAATTTAAGAAGTCAAATTACGTTTTTCCTCAGCTCACTTCACATAACAAATAACACATTCTCTATAAAGTCAAAAAATAGATGTCAGAAAAATCAACAGGCTTGTGTTGATTAACTACCTGCGACAAAAGAAATTAGATATTAAAAAAAAGGCACATTTGTATCTCAGTACTATAAACAGTTCTCAAATCATTTATAGAACTGGGGCCTTGGTTGAGCAGTCATTGGTTTAGTACAAAGACGTGCATGGGGTCTCCATTGGCCCGTGGCTGGGTAACAAGACCCCTTTTCTTTCCTCAGACAGGTCCCAGAGCCTGACAGTCCCTTATTTCCAGCTCCTGGGCGGGCAGGGTCCGTCCCCGCCGCGCTCCCAGCAGGACACGGCTGGCAGAGCCCCCTGTGCCCCCTGTGCCACGGCTCTGCCCCGGCCTCCAGCATCACAACACAGCAGAGCCAAGCACAGCATCCTCACCACTTCTCATCGGCTCAGCTGCTTCCTGGCTTGACTCGCAAGATTTATGGTCGCAACTGACCCCTGGCAATAGCCTCATCTCTGTGGGAGACTGACACAAGACAAAAGAAGATTTTGTTTAATTTGCATCTCTGCTTCCAAATGCATACACGGGCCTCAGTGTTCGAACACAGTTCCTCTTGATTTAGATGCTGAGAGCAGAACTGCAGGGACTAAAATGGTTCTAAAATATTGCGCTCACTCTTCAAATATATCTTTATTTTTTTTTCTTTTAAAACCCTAAAAGATTAAGACTGAAAAAGTGCATGTGTCATTTTTCATTGACTTTGTAGTCTTTCCAAGTCCTACTGATATGGTATAACTTTAATGACACAGTTACTATTTTTTGCCTTCCAAGCAATCATGATCTCAATGGAAGTGACAGTAAGAGATGCTCCCACTGAAACTGTGTCTCAGGAGATAGAGCTTTATTGGAAGAAATTCAATACACTTTTGTCACAATGAAAACACTATTAACAGTAACTAAAATATATTCATAAAAGCAGTTCCTTTTCAATAGCAAAATCCTTGGTATTTACGCTGTTAAAGAAAGAAAGGATCTCTGGAGCTCTGCAGTGACATTGTGCTCCCCTCCCTGAAGCCCTGCAGATGCAATGGGACTCTAATGGCACAGCTATTTTTCTCTCCTCTAAGAAAGCTTGATCTCAGTGGAAGCGACACTAAGAAAGAGATGCTGCCACTGAAATCATATCTTTGGGAATAGGAATTTCATGGAATTGATTTACCTATGGCACAGTGAAAACACTAGTAAGAGTAACTCTAGCATATTCATAGCAGTGGCTACTTTTCAAATGCAAAATCCTCAGTAGCTGAGGCTTCAAAGGACAGCAAACACCAGAGCTAGAGCAGATCCTTAGTGCAGTTTGAAAGCTGAGGACAAACAAACAGGTCTACCATAAGAAAGCCTGTATTATATTTTGAAGAGAAAGCTAGTAAAGTTTCCCAAATTCAACATAGCAGAACAAAAATTTTCATTCCATGCTTAGTCCCTGTACCTAAACTCTGTGGCAGAAAAGATCTCCTTAAACTGCTTCTAGTAAAAGTACAGCGTTTCTGCTCCAACTACAGAAAACAGAGAGACCAAAGTGACTTCAAAACACAAACCTGAGATATGAGGTGGCTGCAGGGAAAAAAAACAACCAACATTCACCAAGTCTATCATCAAGCTCACACACTGTGGCCTTAACCTTCTAGTCTAAAGATTAATTTATGCAACTTCACCTCACAAGAAGAACAAGATAGGCAGTGTCAAGCATTTTTGTGTGTCCTGTCCACAGAAGCTGCAGCCACACTGTGATTATGGATCCTGCTTCCTGCACATGAAGTGTTTGAAAATTGAAGCAGCAAGCAGCTGATGATCTTTACTGCCTGGGCACTAATGGAAATTTCTGCCACAAACTCTTGACAGTAAATTATATTCCTGGGGAAAAGAAAAGAAAAACAAGGAAAAAACTCCCACCAAAAACAAAGAAAAAACTCACACCACCCCGCAAGACGCTGGAACGGCCAAACAGCCATTCTGTCTCCTAACAGATCTAAAAAATTTGGAATAATTTGATGAAGCTTAAACACCAGTTTGGACTACTCAAAACAATTCTGTGAGTGGGAATAAGCTCAATTTCAATCTGAAATTCTATTATTCAAAAGCAACTGAAAGACACATACTAAGCTGGAATTATTAGGCAAACTTCCATTGTTGTGGTTACCTTCTGCTCTCATTTTATGACATCTGGCTTTGTTGAAACCTTAACAACTCACTTTTCTTGCAAAAAAGAAACTCTTTCTCTAGCACCAGCCTTTTGTCCTATCTGCCTGATTTTTTTATGCAATTTACTCTCAGTGATTCCATGTTTTCTGTGGCAGTATGTTTTACAAGAATAAGCAATGTAACCAAAATGAAATGCTGCGTGTTACAAACATTTTACTTTTTAAAATTATGAATAGAACCAATCCTACTGCAATAACAATAATAAAACAAAACTAGAATGAGTGGAGAACTTGTAAATACTCTCATTGCTGACACACAAAAGATGACTCAGAAAATGAAATCTTAATCTCCTCAGATAAATGGGATCTTAGCTGCTGACTTTTATGTGCATGGTATTTCATGCAAAGAGCAATAAATGTGTATTTTCTTGAGAGTGTGAGAATGACAGCAGTAAAAAAAGGTTCTCAGTGGAATCTCTTCTGGGCAGTTACAACCCAAATAGAAAGAACAAGAAAATGAACCACTAACAAGTCTGTAGGTATTGTTACCCCTCTGCTGTCTTCCATATTAATCGAAGAGGATTAGAATTCTCATATGTTCTAACCTACAATAATTCAGTCACACTATTTGTTTTCAATTAAACAAATCTAAAGAGAAAAAAGAGAGAGAGAGGGGGGAAGAACATTTGAGGTGCCACTCACGAAAAGTATTAAAATGCCTTTTTTTAACCCTTCTGCATCCACTTAGCTGCAGGTCTGAGAAGAACAGACATGATGCTGCTAAGGCCTTTATGATCCCCTAAACCGTAAGGCCAGGGAGACCCTGGGGTAACTCTGGGGTAACTCTGGACGTTGGCATCCCAGTGCTGTGCCCTCAGCCTGAGTGCCCACAGTGCCAGGGGGTGCCACAGGGCTGTTCCTGTTGACAAGGAACTCACTACACTCACTCCTGCCCCACCACATCCCAGCCCTCCTTCTGACATGCTGATTTCTAGGATGATAATCCTAATCTTCATATTTGCCCATGTGTAAAATTCCTCGGGATCACGTTTTCAGAGAGGCCTCAGACTGATTGCTAACATTTCAGCAGCAGCTCTCGTCTGCAGCTCTGCACACACAGAATTCTTTCTGTATTTGTAGAGATCAGAGATCTTGCATCAATCAAGCAGCAGAGGAGCTCTCTGAACTGTGAGCTCCAGCAGCACCAGTTGTCTGAAGCTCACAAAGGAGCTCTGTCATGTTCTTTGCTGTTGAGCACTGCCCAGGAATTTATTGTCCTCTAGTTTTTCATGCAAAAGCTTGACAGTGAAACCATCAGTACAGAGTGCTGAAAAGGCAGATTGCAGCAGCACTGGAACAAAGATGACTTTGTTTTTGTGTTTCTCTGTCCTCATCTTCCAATTGTGTTCACACCGTTCTACTTATTTTCTTTACAATATTTTATTTTTTATCTTACATTCAATAAAGTGAACCTTTACATTTACATTTTTTAATTTGTGTACTCTCCAATTATTTATTTTATGAATAAAACAGAGTCTTTGGAAGGATCTCTAATGAACAAGGTTTTGGTAATAATTTTCAATGTTTTACCTTGTTCTTATTTTATGTTAAAAATGCACTTGTACAAAACAGAAATCTGGATTTCCAAAATAAAACATACATGCATTTTGGCAGAAAAATAGAAAGAAGAAACAACAAACAAATGTTTCTTGCATTGCTCTAGAGAAGTGTCAATTTAAAGCCCAGGTAACATGGTACAGTCACCAAATGATACCTTGTCCGCTGGTCATCAAACAAAAATCTCAAGATGCCTCTTTGGATTCAGGCCAAAATCATGTGTTCAGAAAGGAAGAAAGCACACTGTGTTTTGTGCTTCAAGCACCAGATAAGCTGTGCTGTACAAATGCTGGGCTCCCTTCCAAGCCTCCACAGGCTGCACAACAGAATTGCAAGCAAGAAATTGTCCCATGGTAAGGCTTCTCTTGCACCCAAATATTTCCTCATTTTTATTTAGCTCTAGATTTACACTTTTTTTAGACCGTAATTTTTAACCAGTTCTTTTTAAAAGAAATTATTTTAATCATGAAATGTGCTACTTTACAAGCTGGACTAAGAGAGATAATCTTCCAATTCATTCATTCATTCATTCCCATTCACAAATACCTTTGGACTGAGGGAGTGTGGCCTCCCAAGGGACAGCTCAGTGTTGCCCCAAAGGCAATTATTGGTCCCCCTTGGGCACAACCAAACCAATCCATTCACTGTTTAGTAGCTCTTGAACCTAAGCAGGTACATGACCGTCCTTGTGTCATTCAGTCTCTAAATAAAACAGGAACGTGATTTGTCCTCCCAACAGAAAACAGAGTGGAGCAGGGAAAGGGGGTTCCTGTGAAGAGCCTCTCAGGAGTGCAGCTGGAGCTGGCTTTTGTCCCTCGTCTGCCAGAGGGCTCAGGTTCTAAATGAGACTGTAAAACCACCTTGGCCAGCCTTCTGTAAAACATTAGGTACCTGTGTCTCACGGTGGCACACAATGAAATGAGCAGCATGGAACACTGCCTATAAATTCACAGCAAATTCACAGAGCCCCATTTTCTTATTCAATTATTCCAGCAAATATTAGATCCATGTTTAATTTGCAATTACGTTGTAAGTTTTACCAATGGGTGTGCTCTCCTGAGGGGTGGCATTCCCTGAACAAGGATGAACAAGCTGTGAATGGGAGTGGGGCTGTTTCCTGGTATATCCAGTGTTTCCCAGTCCCAGGACACACCAGTGGTCCCTCACAGAGAAGCCTTGCAGTGCCTGTGAGCACACACAGAGCTGTTTGCACAACAGGCGCTCAGCTTGTCATGGGATCTACGTGCATTGCTTTGGTAACATCGATGAGGACAAATTCCACGAGTAAGATATTATGGTAAATCCACAGAAAGCCTAAAAAGTCGTGTATAAGCAGCCCTGACTCAGCACTACCTCAAACAGAAACAAAATACCAATTAGCGCAGCAGAGAGATGCAACACGGCCAACGCTTGAGACAAAAATATCACAGAAAAACTCCCATTTCTTCACTTTATAAAACACTCTTTGTTTCCATCATTAGCTTCTCCCCTCCTTCGGTATTCATAAAATAGTGAATTGAGACAGAAGGGAAAAGCTTTAGTTGACTATGAGGGAAAAAAGCTGTACATATAAAAAAAGCATTTAGTTCTTTCCCAAATGGTTATTAGTTATAGTAGATTTAAAGGAAATTATCAGTAATAAAATAGACAAAATGTAATGAAGCAATAGTTTTAAGTCACTAGTCCTAAGAAAGACCAAGCCTTGATTTTTGTGCTCACTGTAACAGATGAAATTTCTTTGCTTGCCACAGGCTAGAGTTGTCGGTAAGGTTTCAAAGTGGTTATGAATGATTCTGAGGGGTTCTGAGAGTCTGTTATTAAACAGACTAATACCTCATTCTGCACAGTATTCAGCAGGTTTTTTTAATTTCAAATATAATCTCACATATTTGTTGTACTGAGGTATCTGCAGAGTTGTAATAAAATCAGTGGAACTGATAGACAAGTGAGGAATTAATTGCTTGTCACGCTCAGAAGTATCAAACAATGGCTGAGAAACAATCCGTGCTAAATAAAGATGTTTCTTTCCCAAAGTCTTTAACATAGTTTGGAAAAATCTTTGTTCATTGTTGCTGATAGAGAAGAAGGTCACAAAGGCCTCGTAGAAACAAATTGAAAAATATTTGGTTTCTCTCCTCTGCCTTCCATGCCAGCCACTTGCACCATCTACAAGGCTGTCCCTGTAAAATTTCCAGCTATTTTTGCTGCCAGCAGAGATGCACAGCATGAAGCTTATCCCCACCAAACAGCCTCCTCCAGAGCTGCCCAGCCACTCATTCTAATGTGCTGCTGTCTTTCTAATCAGCTTGGTCGATCTCTGGGTTTTTGCATCTCACATGTGTATCTACACATTATACTGCTGGTGGTTTATTGAATTTATGAAATTTCTTTACCCTGGTGGACCAGCCAATGAATTTTCCACTGATAATTTAACTGTGGTGAGTAAGCTTCATCCATCATTTCCTTATTTATCTCTGGAAGTGAAAGCAATAGTCACAGAGCCTTTGAAAAAAAGGTTTGTGACCTGACCCTGTGCCTTCAATGAAAACTAATAATGAATTGATAATAACGGGATTTTTCTTAGGAGCATGAGACCTGTCAAAGCACGGGCTGGAAAGAAAGTTCCATTAAATAGCTTGGCAATGATGCAATATTTGTTGACCTGATTGTTTCTCCTTCAGGAGTTATAAATCAATAGCACATGCCCAGATTAATGAAAAAAGTTAAAATCTTTCTCTTTCATGAAATATTATTCAAAGTATTTTTGTTATGTGTTTTCATACATTATTTATTAATTTTATTTATATTAATTCTTATTATCAAACCACGAGGAATTAGCATTTCATGTTCTTTGTATTACAGTCTGTACAACTGCATAATGAAAAGGTGGATCTAGAAAGAAACAAATCATTGTTCCCATCCTCCACAGAAAATAATATCCAGATCCAAATACATGCTATTTTACCTGATTGTAAAAAAAAGCTGTAGTTTAAAAAATTTCCTCTGACATTTTTCATTATTAGTTTTCAACAGGCATATTGGGTTTCTATTTTACATACAGATAAATGTTCACCTCTTTGCCAGCAATGAAAAATATCTCCAAAATAATACAAAATGAATCCTCAATGGTACCTTCATGAATCACATGAAACTGTACATAGAACAATATTTTCAGGGTTGTCAGAATCTCATTTTGAATGCAAGACACTGAAGCAGCCTCTGTCTCACTCCAGCATAAGACTGATCCTTCAGAAGAACCTCAGCCCTAAACAAGGCAACTACCAAGAATACAAATATTTTTCTGCTCTATCTATACAACAACCAAAGAAAAAGTAGAACTTTTAGCTTGAAAAGCCTCAAACAAAGCAAGAGTCACAATAATATTTTGTAATCTTTTGCAGAGCAATTCACTGAAGGGTCTATAAAACAGTTGCTCACGAAAGATAAAGAACAAATGGTAAATGAAACAGGTACTTTTTGGGGGCAACACCAACACAACCTCCCTGCCTTGGGGACTGACCTACCCAGACCTCATGTTTCAGGTTAATCAGAAAACCTGGAGGTACAGGAATGTAGAATTTGGGCAGTGCTTTGATTCCAAACCTATGTCCTAAGATCCTGATTTAGAGCCAACACAATTTATATAGTCTGTCTTGAGATCAGGCTTGTAGATTTAACCACACTGTTACTGAACTGGTCCAGTACTGATTGATTCCTATCATTTTCAGTATGAGATATATATTTATTCATCAATAAGTTATACAGAGCTTTGCCTGGGACATTGTCTTTTCTCTTGAACAGTTTCTCCTTCTTGGTGTTCCTCCTGCTTTACATTCAGTTTAATTACATTAATTTTAAATAAATAAAGGTGATTTAATTAAATCCCATTAAGAGGAGCAAATATATCCTATCCCATCTCTCATTTTTTTTATTGTGAAACAAAGCTTTGCTAGTCCCACTCACTTTTTCCACTCACTTTTCAAACTTGTAATCTTTTCCTGATTGTTAATTTCCCTTCATTTTGAAGGACCAGAAACTAAATTTTGCAGATGAAAAAGACCATTACTTACACAACAGTACCACTGCTGTTGTGTCTCCACACTTGCCCCAGGTAAGAGTACACAGCTGTGTGAGCTTCACCGGGCACAACTGAGCATGTAAAAGAGATTTTAATACAGCAACATTTACACTACTGAGCATTAGAGAAAAGGAAGCTGGAATGGCAATGAGTGAGACCTGCAATTGCTCACTGTCTGGGGAGAGCTTCTTACAAACAAAGCAGCAAAAGACTATTTATGTTCAAGTAAATGTTTCAAACAAGAGGTGCAACCATTTCCTAAAAAAATTGTGTAGAGAAATCTTTTATCCTTTGGTTCTCCTTGCTCTGCAATCACCTTCTCCTCCAATCTGCAGGGTGACAAATATGTACGAGCACACGTGTAAGTGCTTGTATTTGTCATTGTCTGTGGGCTCTCAGAACTGCTTTTGCTTAATGCAAGCATTGCACCTTTGTGTAAAGGCAAGGCGCTGTTTAGGGCTGAGCATTCTGCTGCATTATTTGCATTTTGGATTTTATTCAGAATCACTCTCTATTTTCCAGTGGTTTGTTTTTTTTTTCCAGCACAGCAAGCAATTCCAATTCTTCATTTTGCAAACTAAGTCCACTGATTCATTATATCATCTTCCTGCCAAAACTTCTATGCTCTCTTACTTTCAAGAATCTTTTTTCTCCTAAGCCAGACTTTGCAGCAGTCTTTTAGTTATTTTGGGTGTTCTGATCCCTGATACAATCTGTCCTCAAATTCCATTAATCTGAAAGACAATAATCCAACCTCACTAACTCCTATGGAACTGCTTTGGGTTTTATTCTGACAATGCAGCATTCTTTAAGTCTCTAAAGTTCAGTCTGATTTGTTTTGTTCACTTTCTCTAAGCTGCAAAAAAAATCTAAGGTGTTACTGAGCTCAATATTTTAAAACAATACCTAAAATGTGTTGTTCTTTTCAGCTAAATCTACTTATTTGAACCCTTTCAAATTATCTGCACCACCTAGAATTGCAATGAAATTTAAAATCACACTTTTTTTGGTAACACCTTTGCTAATGCTTATTTTTTTACTATTTTTTTTTTCTCCCTGCAACTGCTTCATTTCAAGTGCTATGAGGGCTTCATACACAAAACTAACCAAATAAGAGTTAGGAGTTTTGACAGAGATTGGAGGAGACTGTGTAACACTACAGCTGCTGTGCGGGATGTTAGAGGAAGAAGTTTGAGAGAAGAGGAGGAGGAGGAGGATGTGGGCACAGGTTCAGCTCAGTGTCCCTGCACACTGCTCCAGCCCCACTTTCTGCTCCCAGCCAGCTGAGGCAGGACCTCTGCCCCTCCCACACATCCCCACCACTCTGTGCGTGTTCCCGGTGGGAAATGTGGGTACTTCTGGAATGTCCTGCCTCCTGGGACCTGTGGCCATGTGCAGCACAGAGGCTCAGGGAACAGGGAAGGGTACATGGAATATGTTTAGAGGCCATTTACTGTCTGTTAACATGAAAAACCTCTGGAAGTGGGTGCCCAAATGACAGCCACCATAGCGCACAATTGCTTTCTCTGTAGAGCCCAGTGAAAAGAAATATTTCAAAAACATAAAATAAAGCCATTTTCTTAGGTTACCTGCCAAGCCACAGCAGCAGGATATTCCAGATATCAATGCACAAGGTATCCCATCGAGTCAGTCCCTCTGCTAGAAAAATTCAGCACAAATGACACCATAGTGGATTTGTATCTCTGCTGAAGGAATCTCCAGGTGTGCTCAACCCCTGGCCCAGGCTGCACCCTCTGAAGCCATGATAGTTACCATGGCAGCCATTCAAAGAGATGTTGCAGGACTCAGAGAGCTAACCTGAAATACCTGAAGGTCATTTAGCACACAACAGTAGTCTCCTCCAGAATTCAGCCAGGATTTCTCCCTTTCTCTCCAATTTTTATTCTTTTTACAGACCTTCCACTATAAGACAACATTTTCTCTATTTTGTTCGGTTAATTTGAATACTTTTTGCCCCTGTCCAGAAGATCCTCAGTACCAATTTAAAGGTAAGCAAAACCCTTACCCTTGAAGTCATAGACTGCAGGGCAAAAAAATAAAAAAGTAACCCATTGGTATTCTCACAGGCTTTCCTTGTGTCACACTCATCTCCTCAAACAGCACAGGTTTTGAATTGCATTCTGCCAAGTGCCAAGACATAAAGCTTCTATATTGCCCACAGTGTGAATTTGTGAAACTCTCACACTGCTCTAGTCTCAAAGCTTCCTTCCTGCACTAATCCTGTTTGCTGTCTCTTGCAACTCTCCTAACCCAGGAGGCTCAGGAGGGCCAGCTGAGCACACCTGAGAGAGCTGCTGCAGAAGGGCTGAGGTAAACTCTGAGGACCAGCAGCTGCAGGTTTTGAAGCTGCTGGAGATTCCTGTGACACTTAATGTGCACTTTATGAGATGAGCATCCTGAAATGAGGAAGGAAGGAAGGACAGAAGCAGCATAGAAAGCTTTATGCTTGGTCAGGAGACCAAGGCTTTTTTGGTTACTCATCCCATATATGAAGTTTAGATGTGGTGCCACTTCCTCCCCAGTTATTCTTGCTTGTATCAGTTATGAAGTGTTTAATGATCACTCTCACCATTTGTTTGTGCAATGCACAGATCATACAGAGGGGCCTTGACAGCTTTGGGAAAGTCTGTGTGACTGCAATTCAAACACAAAAGTGCACATTTCAAAATGGCATTTTAGCAATCTCTGTCCCTGTTGAATTTTCTCCCAAACTACAAAGGGAGATGACGGTGTAGGGATAATGAACACTTTTGAATGATAGTATTTCCCAGAGAGAATTCAACTCTCTGATATCACTGAGGAGCCAGCAGATATTGAGCAGCAGACACAGACACATCCAAATGTGTGGCCTGTTATGCATCCCTGTTTCTGGTGAAGTTACTGAAGTGGAATGCATCTTACTGCAGCACTGCTAATCATTCTGGTACTTGCCAGACAGTTTAAATTTCACATCCTGCTTTGTAGTTAGATATGAAAAACTGTTCAATACTGCTCATGTCATTCAGAAGATGAAAACCAGCAGTATGCAGCTATATGACTTGGAGCTACACTGGCATCCTTGCACACTGCACTGGCAGAGGAGGATGCCAGCTTCCATCTGGGAACACCACACGTAGTGCTGGGTTGTGAAACAGCTCTTTTCTAAGTCACTTAAGTGCTTTTCAGTTTCTTGGCAGCAGTGTTTGAAGAATTTTCTGCGTTACAGCTAATTTCATTTCAAGAATGAATGTCTATGTCAATATCTATGTCTATGTCAAAAAATATGCAAATAATACGAATATCTATGTCCATGTCAAATAATATGAAAAAAAGACAAATTATCAGAGAGGGAAAATGAAGAGAAAAATAAGCAACAATAATGGAATAAACCATAAGAACATATGCTTGGCTAAGATGTATATACTTTAACTGAAAGGCATAGTCAATATTTCAGAAAATTATTGTTTTTTCCTTTAAAAAAAAAAGGCAAAAGAAAACACATGCGGAATATTCCTTTTTTTTCTTGTGGAACACTGTATAGATTTTTAAGAGTCAAATCTTGGGCAAAAGTAATCCAGGATAAACCTAAAACAGCAACTAACAAGCAGAATCTCCCAGCAGCAAGGAGCAAGTGAGTTGGAGAAATGGTGAGGAGAGCAGAGGAGAAAACATGAGTCCTGTGCAAGTCAATTCTTGCTACAGAAATAGAAGCAGCAGAAGGAAAAAATTAACAGGGTTTTTTTTAGATACAACAGAGTAGTTTAAAAGAAGGATGTTGTAATTGGGGTCATGGAGATTTGGCTTATACAGGAGACTGGCTAAGATACCAAACTAAAAATTAAAGGAGACTCATAAGAATTGAAAGCAAATGCTGGAAAAATGGAGTTTCAATACCTAAACTTCGAATTGCAGATTTGGTAAGGAACAGAGAACACATTATCATTCTAGTTAGAGAGGTGTGGAAGTTAAAGACAGAAGTATTAGGTGCTGGGGTACCATAATAACCCTGTGTCCTAAAAGGCAAAATATGCCATGTGATCCCATAAACTCGACCACGGTGGAACTTCTCTGCAGCCTTCCTGGGAACTCCAACAGCTTATTTGGCCTACTGGGAATGGAGAGGTGAACCAGAGAGAGCAGGAAGCTGGCTGAGATATAACAGCCAATGCTCCTTTTTGATCAGACACCCTGGATCAAGCTACAGCTGTTATATTTGGGTTTTTTTTCCATTTCTGTTGAATTCCCTATGTTTTTTAGGACCTGATACAGAGGGTATCTCAAAAGTTCTCCTCTCTCAAGATATTCATGGACAAAATTAATAACTTACTTTAGCAGTGATGATAAGAGAGCAAAGAGATGTGTGAGGAGGTGTTGCCAACTGTCCACCAATTGCTGAAGGAAACATAAGTAGTGGGACAGCTAATGTCTGACAGACTGTTCATTCAGCAGGAGGCTGAGAAAAGAGCCTGCTCTGGCAGTAATTAATGAACATCAGAATCTGGCAACAGTCTTCTGCTCGCAATACAAATCTGAATTCATGGCTTCAGAAAAGATTGAAATTCCTGAAGGCTGACACTCCAGATATGGTCAAATTGAAACATATCACTACTATGATGGGCCAAACACAGGCAGAAATGCAAGGGTGAGGAAACTGCATCTTGGAAGAGCTCTTCCAGGTTAGAAGTGACCAGCCATAGAAACACAACTGCTGTGAACTTCTGCATCTTCTGAGCCAAACAATTCTGACATCAGCATAAAGATCCAAACGTGTTCTTTGCGTGAACTGCTTGAAAGTCACACACATCTTTCACTCTCCACTCTCAGAAATGGCTTTCTTCCATCTTTACTATTAATTACAGTAGATTCATCACCTATCAACCTCAGGCAGAACATCATTAATCAACAACTAAATATGATACAATAAGGTAGCCACAGTGTCTCAGAATCTTCCTTTCTTGTCCCTGAGTTAAAGTCTTTATCAAATATTAATGGAGTTTCTTGAAACTGCTCCTGCAATGAGGCCTTTTCAAGGGAAGCACACATCTGATAATGTGTTTCAGTTCAAGTATTTACAAGTGTCTTCTGCTTCCGTTGTTGAGAATCAGTTAAATAACTGCAGCTTGTGCCACATCTTTCCTCGTGCAAGCTACTGCTGATTCCAGCAAAGTATCTGAGTATGCAGCACTGGTATAGTTCTTTCAATCAATTAAATATAAAGGGAAATTTATACCAGAGAGGTAATTAATAAGTAAAAAATCCAAAACAAAACAAGCCTCAGGTAAAACTCTGCAGACAATTCTATTCTTTCCTTCAGACTTATGCCAACTTTTTGTCCCTTTTCCTTGAGCTCTGTCCTCTCCCCTGCTTTGTTGAGCAGATGTGCAGATTTTAGACTCAGGTTTATACAAGTACTTTCAGAATACAGACATCGAGCTTTTTCCAGCTCAGTAAATCATGCTTAAAATTAACTTTCTGGTCATTTCTTTAAAGGGGCCCTTGTGGCTCCAATATCACAAGGCTCTAGGCCTTCAAATGCACTTGAAAGATCTGCACACTTCTAAAGATCTCCAGAGCATTTTATCCTATTCCTGTCCTTTTCACTCTTTAAATTTTTCTATTTATAGCTATGTTTAACTGTGAATAATCTAGTAAATACCTTGAAATCCCTTGCCTTTATTTAATGTTAATCAAAGCTATCATCAAAATAAGTTACAATAGTTACGATAATTTAGAGAACCTTAGGCACCAAAACAGTTTAAATAAATTGACATAGCACTCAGAAATATGCTAGAGTGATGAATTATTTCTAATCTATTAATATTGCAAACTCCTTTTACCATTTCAAGGCTATTTTTATGTGGATTCAGGGCTAATATTCTAATCTTATTTATTTGAAATAGCAAACAGAGGCAAACACTCAGCTAGTGAACCTTTATGCTTCCTTAGGAGTTCCATTTCTCCACTCTGTCTGCCTGGGCTCTTTAAAATGCAATGTTTTATTATACAATATTTATATTCTATCAACCAGCTACTTGGCACACACAAACCATCACACTTCCTGATTCAACTGAGAGGTGACATTCTGTAACCATTGAGCTACTGGGTACATTTTTTGGAGTGACTGTTATGCAATACTTGACTGCATGATTCAACACTATTTAAAGCCTGGGTATTTAACAATAGTTGACTGTAATTTTTCAAATTATTTATTAAATGAAAATATTAGTCTGATATAGGGGCACAGAATTTCAGATCTTCACACATGGAAAAACTTGGCTTATTCAGTCTGGTGGAAGTGGGGTTAACTGCCATGTGTATAGAGAGTGGGGATGGTGGGAAGAGAAGGAAAGAAACTCCAGAGAAAGGGAATAGGGAGAGTGATGAAGTTCTTAGCTCTGAAATGGAGAAAGAAAATTATTTCCATCTCTGGAATTTGGAAATGTTAAACATGATGAAAAATATGGAAAATTGTGATGTGCCATAACAGCAGTACCTCTATTGAGTTCAAGACTTTCATCACCTGGTTGGAGTTTCAGTGTCTGGATCACCTTTTGACAGTGGACTACAGCTCTCCCTGTGGGGCTGAGGGCTCCTGGTTTCTCTCTCTCTGTTCCCATGCTCACCAGTTGCTTGCTTTCACTGGCACAGCACTGATGAGGGCAGGGCGTGTCCTCCCTGAAGGGTGTGCTCAGTGTCTGTGAAATCTCCTACTTCTGTTCTGCAGGACAGTCAGTGAGGGCGTTGTTTGGTATTTGATGCTCAGAAATGTTAATAAAATTATATATGTTTGTTCAAATCTTAGAGTTGTACATCCTTTTACTAACACTTTATTTATGCAGTAGACTCAGTGATTAATATAGCATGAGTTAAAGGCTCTTGGAATAATAACTGATGCTCCCAAATGACTACACAAACTGTATATTTTAATTTGATCTCATTTTTAGTTTGGAAATTAGGGAGCAAGACATTTTAAAATGCTGCATGTCTGTTAAATTTTCTTTCCCACAGTAAATAGTGGCCATCTGAGAACAAATTTGAAAGACAGATAAAAGTCTGAAGCTCTTACCCACATTCTAGAAATCAGCAGCTGTACAGGAAAGAAACAAATTAGTGCTCTAACAGAGGGAAAGAGAGGATTCAGCCATTATACACTTCTCTTTGGCAGCTGCATGTTAACTGCAGAAAGTGCTATTTCCTGCCAGTGTGATCATCACAGGAGACTTGGGAAGGAACTGGGAGTAATGCAGTCAGAAGAGAGGACTTAGGACACAAAGGACATAAATCCATAGGAAGCCAGACCTCATTAATTTCCCTGATCGTAATGAAATGTTCTCTTCCTTAACGACTACTTTTTGCACTATAATTGCAATTTTATATATGTGTATACATTTACTACACACACAAATGAGCAGTAAAAATAGCAATTTACTGAAATATTAAGAGGTGCATATTTTACCCCTTTTTTTTTCCTTCGTTGCTCTTCACAGAAGTCAACTGCACATGTACACCCACACATCCCATCTCGTTCACTAATGAGATGTTGAACCTATTCAGCAAGAGATTTATCAAAGAAAGATTGCATCAGGAAAACCAGCAGGTGAACTGCATATCAACGAGAACACTGAGCAGTAAATATTTTTCAAGGTACAAGGGATAAACCTCATGGATATTCCTTTTTGAGAAGGGATATCAGATTTTTGAGATTAGTAACAGTAACGAGAAAAAGGGTATGGATGAATTTTGGAAAGGAGGGTGGGAGGGAGGGGAGCAAGAGAGGAAGGAAGGGAGAGAAAATAAAGGGAGGAAGAAATGGAGAGGGAAAGGGGAAGAGGGAAAGAGTGAAAGAGCAAAAAGAGAAAGAGAATGAGAGAAAGAGAGAGCAGGATATTGATACAAAATTGAAGAAAGTGATAGATTATCACTGACAAAGAAGAGTTTTGATTTTGCTTTCAGTATTTTCTCTAGAAACCCTCAAAAAGGCGGAAGGAAATCATGTGTTTTCTTGTTTAGCTTTTCAACTACTGCTGCCAGATTCTGGGATGTAGAAGATGGAAAGGGACCACAGTGCTATGGGCCAGAGTAGGCAGGTTTCATGTGCATGGACGGGAGAAGTGCATTTGATAATGAACTTCTAGTTTAACAGCAAATCATTACTGTTGGAAATTCAGAATACTATCCCAAATAACCAAGGTATTGTGAGCAACAGATTATTTCAGTATTTCGTGGTACCAACAGCCCTTACCAACAGAAAGAAGCAAATTTTATTTTTAAACTGAAGTCACAGGATAAATGTTAAGTCTTTAAAGGATCTGTAGTGCAGTCTGAGCTATAAAACGCTGCTCTAACAGTCGGTTGTAAATCTCCCTGACAGTTATGTCTGCAGTTCTAAAACTGAACTACTGAAACAGTGATACAATAATAATAAAAGCAATGCAACATAAGTCCTGGATGTACTAGATTTATGAATAAGGTATTCTTTCTTGAAAAGGGCATAGAAACCCCAATTAGCTAGGAAAAAAAAAAAAAGATTAATAGAATTTTGTCAGTATCCAACCACGTGACTATCACCCAGACAATGAATTATGCATTCCTTAAACTAATCTCATTCTTCAGTAATGTCACGTTTAAAAAATTTACACTTACAATTTACACTTTGTTTCTGTATTTTGGTGTAGCAAAGGAGATCACTAATATTTCACAGGAGTAAGGAAGAAATTGAAAGGAAAAAAAAAATAGGAAGAGCTGTCTACAAACAGCCTGATCAATACCAAACATCAATAGGGTGTGTGCTTCTGTACCACCAGCTTACCAGAATACAAGAACATTGTTACAGAAGCTTTCTGACTTGATTTTTTCTGTAGAACATTGTTCAGAAGACTTTTAAGAAAGTTTTCCACATCAGTATAGCAGTAATTAGAATCTTTATATCACTAAAGAGATGCTTAGAAACCTTGGACCTTAAGAATATTGGATTGAGTCCTATTTACATAGACCTTAATGCTGCATAATGTATTTGAGCACATGAACAATTCCATCAATTCAAATTAGGTTTAAATCAGATTTAAGTTTAAATTAGGTGCTTGAAGTTAGACAGGGACATAAATATTGTGATTACCTGCCTCTTTTTCTTCATTGATCTAGTGAAACAAACCAAAGCAATGGCAAATCTGAGTCAGAAATTGTTGATCTCATCCCTTCCTGTGGTCAGCTCAGAATCAGACTGAAACTGGGGAAAGCACAGGGCTGTGGGCTCCCTGTGAAGGCATCAAGAAACTGCACAGTGCTGACTGTGGCAAGAGGCTGTGGTTCCACGGGATGGCCACACGAAGAGCAAACACCTACGGGCCTCTCTCATACCATTTAAATTGCATTTGACAGGTCTGAATATATAATTACATAAAAATTCTTCAATAATTTAGCATAAAAATAAATCATCTTCCACTGTGCTTTGTACAGACATGAGGTGAGTAAGAGGAATCCCACAGCTCTATCAGTTCATCTCATTATCAGTTTCTGACAGCTGCTTCCTTGCAGTTCATACTGAGGCAGGCAACCAGTTCAGAATTCCAACTGTGCTTTGTCTAAGGGTGATTGTATCGTTTGCATCAAACATCCAGTCAAGAAATCTCAGTTCTGATTGATTGCAATAGAGACAAAGGATTTTACACTAATCTTGTTCCACTCAGATTAGAAGAGTCTTAGCCATGTCCTTAAATGGGACAACTCAGATGAAAGAGTGCCTAGTATTTGTTTGAGAGGGAGGAGTATAAATCGTTTACTTTCATACCCAATCTCATTTATTTAGGAACACAGGTCAACGTCCCCACTGCACATTTATATAAGAGAACCAGTTAATGGAAAAAAACTACTCATGTGATTTAACTTCCCAGCATAGCCCTCCTCAACAGAGCCAACATTAGAGAGCTGAATGGCTCAAAAAGACTGGAAATTCAGTACATCTGGGAGATGTGGGGGGATTTCAAAGATTTCAAAGATATACAAGACCAGTAATTGCCCAAAAAATTAACAGTACAGAAACTGGGATGGATACTGTCCTAGTTGAACAAAATGATGGTTGTGTACAATAAGTGGGAATACCATGTTTGTAAGTAACAGATATGAATATCATGCTAAGTTTTCTTTGAAGTAGAGAGCAAATAGCAACTTCTACAGAATTTTACCCTTACCTTCAGGAAAACTCACATGCAGGAGCCTACTGTCATTCACCTACTGTCAGCAAGTGACTCATTTGGAAATATCCATCAAAACCTGCAGGGGAAGAACTTGTCCCCAGTACAGTGAATAGAAACCTCTCTTTTTCTCAGAGTTCGTTCCTTGTGACTGCAGCTGCCCCACAAAATTAAAGAGAAAGTGTTTGAGGAACAGCAGTTCCATTTTGGCAGTGACTGTTAGCGCTCATTGTCGTGGGGTTCCAAAATAAATAGTTCCAAAATAAAATAGTTCCAAAATAAAACAAACATAAATATCCCCTAGTGCTTGGAGGATATACATTTATATCTACATATGGATGTACCAGAGCTGGGGGAGGGGGATGTTTGTTTTAGGTTTTGTACTTGTGAACAACAGCCAGCTCACTTCAAAAGCACCAAGGCTCTAGCAGGGAACACTACCCCCACTATATTATCAAGGTTGCAGGAAATGACAGCTGATGAACAGCCAGCCAACCTTTTACAAGCAGTGATAAGCCACCAACCCAAATGTTTTATTAGTAACTTTTCTCAAATTATTATGTTTTCTTAGAGGAAAAAATCCTGCACCATACTGTACTGTAGAAAAAGGATAAAAGTTAATTTCAAAACAAACTGTCAAGGGTTATGGTGCTAAAAGCATCATTTTCACAATAAAATTAAGCTTTTCCTCATATGAATTATGTTGCCACAGAAACCAGCAACCACAGAATTTGAGACCATTTTCTGTAGAATAGAATTCCTGTGACCTCGAGTTTAATCAGTAGTGATGGTACTAATTTAAAAGCTGGAAAATAATAAAAAAAAAGTATTCTGCCATTTTCTGAGAGCTAATAATTTTGCAGCTGTGGAAAAGGGCCGTTCTTTCTCAATAGTGTAATTTCGTAATTTGAACTCCACTGCTCTGAACACCATTGGACATAGTGGCATCTTATTAACTGCACTGGAGTTGCTCATAATTGCAAGCACAGCTGACACGTCCAGCAGTAAGATTTTGGAAAGCACAGCTTTTAGCTTAGGAGACTTCAAAGAAGATTTTATCTTCTTTTATTTGTCAGGAAAAAAAAAAAAAAAAAAACCAAAAAAAAAAAAAACCTCCAAATATAGCCACGACAGTTCAGAAATGATTGTTAATATGCTTTGGAGAGGAAGATAGGGAGATCACTCGAGGGAGTTCTCCCTCAGTAGCTCCATATTCTCTCCCACGCCCTGTAATTTCCACCCTAGGGAAGCTGACAGAGATTGGTTCTACCTATGAAATTTCCATAAGTACCCAACTAAGTGCTATTAAACCCATGGAAGAGAAATTTGATGTTAAATTGGACTCTCATGCTCTACAAATGGGAAAAATTAGGGGATAAAATGGAAATGCTTGAAGGTGCACATTCTGCTATAAATACTCAATATGATATTAAAAAAAAAAAATCTAAGGGCTAATGTAAGAAATCTTTCTGCTCTGTTAAAAATAATGATATGTTATGCCATAAATTAGAGGCTCTAGAGAAGAAGCGCCAGAGCAGGTGTTTTAGCATAAGTGGTGTTTTTGAAGGAAACAGTGGCATTGGAGGAGTTTCTGAGTATTCCACTTCCACAGCATGGCAAAAGGTGCATCCGACCCAGTGAGCCTGCCAATAGTCACAGAAATGTGAGCTGCCTCCCAGGAACCTGAACTGCCTGCAAGAGTTTCTCTCTTCCAGCCAAGCGTACCCTAATTTTACTGCTATTTCCTAAGTAGACTTAAACTTCTAAGAGTCTTACAATTGACTCAATGGGAACAGATTTTCTATTTTGGAATGGGTTAAAAACACATCGTATGCATATTTTTGTTGAAAGTAAAACCATTTCTATGTTTTGTCGAATATGTTCCTTTAGGGGAAAAGATAAATTTGTTTACATATGTGTTTTGTGATATAAAAGCACTTCTTTTCACACAAACAAATAGTAGATAGGATTGGTTTTTAATATAATGTATATTGAAAAATATAATTTTTAATCTTATAAAAAGCAGAAGTAGCCTAGAAACATCTTTACAGTACCCAAGTGGGGTAGGACAGCAAGAGTTTTAATGTTTACTGAATGAATGCAAGTCGTTAGTGAGGAAATTGTTCTTCCTACAGTCCTAATCTAATTTTATCCCAAGAGAAATCTTCCTCCTTCCAATAATGTGCTCTGTCAAAAAGCTGCCCATCTATCCACACATTTCCTAAGCACAAGTAAACATGAAATGTCCTTACTCTGATACGAAGGATTGATCGCAGCAGTGAACACACTATTTGGAAACCAGACATTTCCAAGGGACATCCATTCTGAGCCCTCTCCTGAGATCTGTTTCCATCACATTTTGCTGTCATTCCAGTACAACTCCAAACATGTGCTTCATGTCGTCCTGGAAGTAAATAATGCAAAGCTTCCAGGAAGCAGCCCCTCTTTGAAGGAACCAGAACCATTTCACTGATATCTGATGCTTGCAACTTGTCAAAAATGGGCAACAGAAACCCATCTTGCACTTACAAGAGATCAAGAAGGATGTCTTTTATATCTCCAGTGTCTGTGATTTAGCTTTTCTCTCCCCTGCATGCTCATGCACTTGGCAGAACTTTTCAGGATAATTGCAGATTACTAAAACTATGTATAATTTAGATTTTTAAAAGGTAAAAACTTTCCATATTGTGTTTTAGGTTTAGAATCAGTGGTTTATAGCCTTTTTTTCCCATGAGGTGCCTTCTACATGTACCACGTAGTGCAGAATGTAGAGACTCTCCAGGAGGTCCCTGAGGTAAGAAAACATCATATAAAATTTAACACTCTCCTCTGACACTTCAGTAACAACCAATGGCAGGAGCTGAAACTTGGTAAGAAAGGAAACAAAGGAAAAAAACAGCAAAGGAACAAAAAAAACCCAACCAGGGCTTCTGATTCAACACATTTTAGCATAACAAATCAGACAAGTTTTGGGGCTACATTGAATTAGAGATTTCAGACAATACTTCAAACACATTTGACATCCTGGTTCCTGCAGTGTTCATTTTCTTTCCCAATCTTTGTCAGTTATCACTTGTGTTGTGCTGAAGACACAAGAATGCTAGAGTTTTATAATTTTTTTATTCTTGTTCATTTATTGTGGATGTCCAGTGAAATGTAATACTGCTTTTAAGCCCTGGTGTCCGCAGAATACGGTAGCAAGAAGGTATTTATTCTAATTAGTGTTATTGTAAAGTAGCCAGATAAAGAACTGTACACACCGAAACAAAGAGCAGAGGTGATGGTTAAAAAAAACCAAAACAACCTTCTCATAGAAATCAGAGGTATTTGAAACTATTTTAGAACCAGAGCAGAGGCAAGACTACACAACATAAGCACCTGAGTATGGAGCTCAAAAAGTAAATACAGAAATATGGATTGGAGGTCAGGAAAATGCTACCCCTATAGCAGCATGTCAATAAGGTTTTTGGTGGGCTGTGGCATTCAGCTCCAGTGTACATGTTAAAAAAGATATTGAAATTCCCAGACCTTAGCAAAAGCGCTACAATAATTATTTTGCATTGTAAAACAGTCTGCATTTTGAGAAAGAAGAAAACAAGTTCTAGTTCTGAACATATTTAACTAAACGAAAAAATGATAGTACTGGACCAGTTACTCACAGCTGTACAAGATCCATCAGTTCAGCTTTTTTAATCCTGGTAAGATTATTTTAATTAGCAGAAGTTCAGAAAATGTAAGATATTATTTGGCTACAAGCGCCATTTACTGAAACTCAAGCTGTCTGTTATTTATGTTATTTATGCAGAAGCCACACCACACTAGTTTAATGTCTGTTCAGACAATAACAATCAGTCTACAGGTCTACCTGGAATTAAATGTTAAAAATGTTGTTACAGCTTTTCAAAGTACTATCATTGAATTTCACCAATATTCTTTAGTCCTTAAAAAAGCCTAAATAGCTTTCTCATTCTGCAAAAGCAGTGAAGCAGGATTGTTAGCTCTGAAGAGCTTATTTTGAAGAGCTCCTGAAGATCCCTCCAAATCTAACCACCCCACTCCTTTTCACTGTCTTCATCTCTTGAAAATCTTTCTGAAATACTCGGCAAGAATCACCCTTCTGTATCCCCATACTTCTGTTCTGTTGAATTGTTGGTAGGAGGACATCTAGAACCAAGTAGTAATTTCTAACTCATGCAAGTGGTATTTTTGGTAATACTGTGTTTTCTTCTCTCTGGATTGCAGAAATTCTTCTTCCTATTACCCAGAAGAGCTAGCTCTTGTTTAACAGATAAACAAACTGCCTGCTGAGCCTGAGCCTACCTTATTTTGTTCAGTTTTATCTGGTGGGGCTTGGGGTTTTTTGTTTGTTTGCTTTGTAAATGGTTTTTGGTTGGTTACCAGTGGGGTGGAGGGGGTTGAAAAAAAAAAGGGTTTTCCTGGAGTCCAGTATAAACACGTGAATATTTGTTTCACCTTGCTTACTCTACGTAACATTTGGGTGAATAATTTTCCAAACAATCAGAGCATTAAATCTAGAGACATGAATTTTCAGTGTTACCAGAGATGCTCAAAGGACTGTTATCAATGCAACTGATATAGTAAATTCAGAATTACCTTAAAACATTCATCAGACTGAAAACATAGAAGAATGTTAACCCTACTACTACTCTCAGCATGTTCAAGAACTTTTTTTAAATTATATATTAATTTTTTGTCCACAATCTCGTTTGTTGAAATAATTTGAGATCCACATGAGGCCAGCAACATTGTAAATGACTACAATATCAATGAAATTGTGACAGCTATCAACACTTTGGACTCAGTTATAGATCCCTGTAAAGTGTCAAGGGTGAGCCGATATTTAGGTGTAGGTACTGAATTACCAGTGTGACTGGAAGGGGTTCCTCAAGCTTTTTGTTCACTGTTTTGCCAGTTTGAATTTGGTTGTTTGAAATTAGTGTTATAGAGTACTAAAACGAAAAAGTCTCATAGGAACTACCTGTAAATTCAGTTATTTTTTCCTTTCCCTTTCTTCTCAGTTCAGTATATTGCAAATTTTGAAGAGAGAAAGCCTAGGTGAGAAGATATTGTTTGCTGACATGTGGAATTACATCATAAAAAGGGGTATTTGCATCTCCTATTTATGTCTTGGGAAGATGTTAAATGATTTTTCTCCATAAGATCCCATGTCAGTTTAACCTACATCCCTGTTTTTACATCTCTGAAATATTTTCTTTAAATATAGACAGATATCCTCGGTTATTCTATAGGGGGAAATAGTTAGAAAGTTAACATCTTAATTTATGCCTAGAAATTATTTTTATACAAGATCTGTCCACCCTGTTCCCTCCATGGTGCAGTGTGTGTGTAGTTTCTCGGATACAACCTCTCAGAACCAACCACTCAGTCCTTTTTCTTTAGTGAATAGTGCACTTGTCCTGTCATAAACAAAGGATAAAACAAAATGAAAGCAATAATTTTTTTGGCAAGCAGAGAAATAGAAGCAGAAAGATATATTTGAATTATTTGGCCTTTTGCAACAAGCAAACTGTGTAAAAAATGTGACTCGTAGTTATGGGATAAAATGTTTTGACACTCCAAAGGACAATCAATGACTGTAGAATTTCTTTAAATACCGAACAGCTTTAATGGAAGTTGAGAACATGCTAACCTTGAAGTGATTTGTTGCCTTTTCACAGGCCCAAATCCTCAATGCTTGCAAGGGTAGCCAATCTGTCCATCAAGATCAATAGGAATAACAGCCTAGGCAATATCTCACAGGCAAAGGACAGCAGGAAAGGGAAAGGAAGTGATGGTTTCGTCCTCTTCTTGAAAAACATTTTTCAAAAGTTTAGATCTGATCACTGAATCTTCTACTTCAAGTCATCAACATTTACTAAAGAACAAAGACAAAGCACAGGATCTAATTCAGATCTTGCAAATGAGGAAAGAAAGAAATTGTGTTTACTTCAGAGCAGCAGACTATTTGTACAAACAAAAATACATTAAAATGAAAAAATGATTATGCCAAATCAATTCTGACTATGAAAAACTGTCTAAACTACCAGAACCCTTACCTTGGGGTAAATACATAAAATTATAGGTAGCATATCCAAGCTGAAGGTTTCAGAAGTAACACAATTTCAGTGGAATGCAGGACTTTATCTTTCTCATTTCTTTAAAGATATTTTCCTTAAACTTTGGGTCAAGATTATTCCTACAAGATCACAAAGTCATATTTCTAGCAGAAGAATAATCTGTGAATGCATTTGATCATTTGGCAAATACATTTATCTTCATCTATACCAATAATTTGGAGTAATGACAACATATTTGAATAAATGTTATCAGAGAATATTTGGAGACAATTTTCTCAGTATATGCCATCAGTATAAATGTAATGTATGTCATGTGCACCCTGTTTTCCAAGGATGCTCACCTGAATGTTATCAAGATAGCATTTAGCAGCAAAGTCATAATAACTATCTATGTCTAAGACAACCCATTTAAGTTTTATAGAAAATTTTTTTTATTTAAGACTCAAACTGAGGATCAATATGACATGTTTTAGCTCACAACAGGTAAAAACATCACAGGTAAAATATAATTTAAAAGGACAACTATGATGGTCAAGCTAGCAAGGAGTAATTTGTTCTAGAGCCACCACTGAACTGCATGTACCCCTTTTCTGAGGTTAGAGCCAAGCCTAAAGTCACCTAATGCTGCTCAGGGAATGTGTCTGGAGGCTTCTAGAAATCCTGCTATGGACTTCTCCTGTGCTTTAGGTCTATAAGTACATTCCAAAATCTTATTATAAGAGGCTGTCTGAAGCTGAGTATCCTCATGTGAACCTACCTTGGTAACTTCCTCTTCCTCAAACCACAGGACTAATTATAACTAGTTATATATTAGTATGGAGTAAATAATTACCTACTTATATACTAACTATTATCCAGAAAAAAAAAAAAAAAACCAGAATAATTATGCTTTTCACATGGATATACAGACCTATGAGAATCTTAAGAACTTTACAGACACTATTTTTTGTAATCCTTATATCACCTTGAGGCTGCATTTTCAAACCAAAAACATGATGCTCCCTGTATGTGTCACTTTTACAGTTTTAGACAGTCAGCCCCCAAACCCTCTGTAGGCATCGTTTCACACCTTTGCCATTATGCTACTTGCATACTTCATAGATTAGGTAACTTTATTAAAAGGATCTTGGTTTGCTACTTTGAGGCAGGCAAATTACACTCTAATTTTGGAAATGAAAGGAAACCGAAGCACAGAGAAACTTTCAGAGTTATGTGGAAAAAAATCAGGCTAAACCAGAAAGGCTCACATAGAAACCATAACGGTTCAGAAGTCAAAGCACCAAGACAGTGATTATTCACCAGACCAAAACTTAAAAAAGGCCTTGACAATTCCTCCTCACTCACAGCATTCCCACAACTCTGAGGCACCTGATCCTAACAGCCCTTTCCTGCTGCACCTGGCAGAGAACCAAGCTCACGGCAGGAGCTCAGGTCCTATTCTTGCCAGCCAGTTTTCCTTGCTTACCCTGCCCAAAACCTAATCAGTCTTCTCTTGGTCACTTTAATGACACTGGGTGGCTTGGGGGTGTTTCCTTTTATTAAAACAACTTTCTGCCAGTAGAGAGCCTGAAGGAATTAAGGCCAGCTGAATGGAAAGGGATCTGATTTTGCTGGTCTTAAGAGGCAGAAAAGTGCTACTCTAAACTGAGTGTAAGAGGAATTTGAGGCTCAGAAGAAATACAGATATAAGGTGGCAAGACAAACATCTAATAACACTTATGACTGGAATCTGCAAAAATGCAAAAAGACATGCCAGGGCTTTGCAGTCCTTAGCATTCATAGCATTCCTTACTGAAGTTTATTCTTGACAAGACGTATGTATGTATAACCATTTTTAATGAGACTGCTCAGAGTCAGATTTTAAAATCCTAGAAAAATAGGACTGGCAGATACATTAGTGTTCTACCTGATCCCTCTATCTGCCCCATCACAGCATCAGATGATTTAGGAAAAGAGAAAATCAACCCCACTCTACACCACCTTTGGATATTTAGGGCATATAAGAGCATTTGAGTCACTTCAGGTCACCAGATTGTTGGATATCTTCAAGTTTCAACTTCCCACTCAGTGAATTCAATGGAAGACATTGACTTTGAAGGGAACACAGATTCACAGAATTCTGCAGAAATATCTATTGTCAAAAAAAAATTTAAAAGGAACACTAAAATTGTCTTCAATACCATCTGCTCCCTCATTCCCCAAACCCAAACCATGACCAACTGTACTTAAACATTTTTGACAAATCTAAAAAAAATTTCCTCCTGTAATGGAAACTCCATAATCTTTGTTGGAAATTCATTCTAGTACTTAGTTTTACTTATTATTAGAAGGTTTTCACAATGTATTCTAACTTATCTTATTGAAATCCAAGGTCTGTATAATCTGTGTTTAACTACAGAGAACAAAGAGAACAGTTGCTTCCAATTACTTAATTGAGTAATTGAATACATACCTATATCCCTACACATTTTTTTCTGATAGTTATTTTCATTCTTAACTTGGTTCTTAAAATGTTTATTAGTTTTGAGTTTCAATTTCAAAATGGCTAATAATTCTAGAAACAGATTTTTCTCTTTCAACTATAAATTGGGAGCCCTCCACCATCAAATTGCACTCTAAAAGAAAAATATCTATTATTATTTTTAAGTTATTATCAAAGACTTATTGAGCCTCCATAAGGAAAAGTTCAGAAAATTCTGACAAAGAAGAGAATGTTCATCTGAAAAAACTTTTCTGCATGATTCACTTGATTGTGACTGCTACAACTATAGAAAAGAGTATGCAAAGAACAACAGTGATGATTCTGTGGTATTAAGAACAAAACAGTTCAACCTGTTTATTTAATCAGAAAAGAATGAATGGTGCCCAGAACAGGATATAAAAGCACATTTGCAGGAAGACAACCCACAGCGTAAGGCCTCTGTAGTGCAGAAGAAGAAAGAGCAGTGAAAGGAAGAAAGCTAAAATTAACACAGACAGATAATCAGCCACTGCAACAGTTCATCACTAGCAACGGTGCATTCCTGTCCCTCAAAACCCAGAAGTCTGTTGGAATTCTATGATTTTGGCAACAAAATTGATGCGTAAAAGAGGTAAAATGGGTAAAATGACTTGATATTCAGAGAGGGTCTTCTAGCCTAGAAATTCACTCTATCCAAACTGCAAAAAAATTAAAGCATCACTGAAATAAAAGAACAAAAAAAAAAAAAGAAACCAGAGAAATGGTTTACAAGGAAACATATTCCTAACTCAAGCCTCCCACAATTCTGGTTTGTCTTGAGGGAGAGCAAGGGATGAGCCAAGCTGTAACTCAACGTATTTATCAATTGCCATTCATGCTTTAAAAAACGTGCAAATAATAAGAGTAATCAAACAAAAACATTCTTTGTCCATGATCAAGGACTTGTAATGCTGCTTTCTGAAGGAAGGAACTCTGATGTAAGGTTTTCATCTCTTGTTTGCTGTTCACAGAGCAACTGAGAAGTGAAACATGCAAACATCATAACCTTGGTCTGCAACATAAAGCCTTCTGGCAAAAGATCAAAGAAGATGGAACATAAAAGCTCCAGATAAGGCTTAAAACTATAAAGCTTGAACCAAAGGCATGAGAATTCACAAGTCTGTTTGTAGAAGAAATATCTCTAATAACAAGCATTGCCTCCATGGAAACAAGGCCTTGAGTCTGGGCTGGATCCAGGGAGTGACAAAGGACAGCAGACAGTGAGGGCACTGCAATTGTGTTTGGGATATGAAATATCACAATCCTCATAAGTACGAATTCTCTTAAGGAAAAAAAATCAGCATTGCAATGTGCTTCCCATCCTAATCACTACACAGCCTTGCAGGGAAACCAGGCGATTTGTTAGTAACAAAGGAAAGAAAGAAAACTTTATTAGAGAACCAGATGCTGGCCAGCATGTCACAAAGAAAGGCTGCAGAATAGTTTTCCCACACACACCAAATGCTCAAACGTGATCACCTCATAAACAAAACCTGAGCTCAGAGAGCTCTGCCCCTGCACAGACATCTGCCTCTAACAGCTGTCCCCTAATAACTCACCCAAAACCCCTCTTCCTGCTCAGCAAGGGCAGTGGAGCTGCTCTGAAGTATTCACAGCTTGATGTCCAGGCAAAGGACTCTGGTGCCTGAGCTCTAGCCATTATACATAATATTTACTAATATGCATGATCATCCCATAAAATATTTATCTTTTCGTGAAGAAGACATTCTAAAAGACTAAGAAGACATTCTAGGAGACAGTCTAAAACAGGTAATACATTCTTTCTGTTTCTTCATTTTGTCCGCTCTTTTCCTGGTGTAATTTTTTTAAACCACTAAGATGATATTTTTATTATCATGATAAAACCAACACCTCTTTAATGTTAATGAATCAGGAAATTCTACAACCACTATGCTAGTAGGAAGAAGGAACTAGAAAAAATCTTAACTAAAATCTTATCTCACACTTTCAGTACACATACTCCAATCATTAATTTATACTACCCTGATCCTGCAATTTTCCCTTACCCATAAGGCAGTGTGTGAATTAATCACCCCTAAAACAAATACCTTTTACTTCAAATTATGGAAATAAATCTTTAAAATTTCATGCCAATATGAATTTAAATTAGAGAGTATTTATAGATGAAGCCTTGATTTTCTTTATTCACTCATTCAATTTGTTTTTAAGCAAAAATTCCCAGCTCGCTGGCTTCCCTTTTCCCCAGGTACTCCTGCTGCAAGCGTACAGCCCTGTGCTTGTGACACTGCTGCTGCCTCCAGGAGGAAAATGCAATACCCCAGACACTGTGTTGTGATTTTTCTGCATTAATAATCAACAGAGCTAGCAGTGAAAGAGCAATTAACTTTTTTTAGCACAAAGAAAAAGAAAACTAAATTAGGAAGTCAAACAACAAGAGATAAGCAGATTATAACTCTCATGGAAGAAATACAGCCCAATCTTCTATGATATCTTCTATCCAGATAGATGAGTTTAATGTTGGAGGGGTTTAGGCAGAGGGAAGCAAGACTTGCCCTGTGACTGATATGAGATATTATATGAGATATAAACGCTTCTTTCACCCTCTCTCATCCCCTTCACAGCACTGCCGTTCCCCTCTGAGCCCCTCTGCTTGCCTGACTGAAGAAGGAAGTGGAGAAGGAAAGCAATAATTCCCTGGGATCCAGCAGTAACTTTGAACCATGAGATTTAAGGTGGAACACACCCCTTGCACTGAAGCTACCTCAAAAGGAAGGCTTGGTGTGAGATGAACAAAGTTTCATGGAAAGCTAATATAAAGATATTATTTCATTTTGCAAATCAGACTCGGTCACCAAGTGTTGTGTCCTGTTATCAAGGCAGTGGTGCAGCTCAGAGTGCACAGATCATTTGCTCTGTTTCTCACGAACAAAACCTAAAATGACCACTTTCATCCCTCTCTCCACAAACCTCAACAGCCCCATCTATCATGCATCAGACACCTATTTACTCTTTGGTAAACATCTTAGAAAAATCACAGATCCAAATGTAACAGTAACAACTCCCTTTATGCTTACACAGACTCAAAAATTTTTCCATGTATTCAGCAAAAGACCAAGTTTTACATTAGCAGTTTATTCAGATTTCAGTTTTTTTTAAGCATGCTCTGAATCTGCAAAAATGTGTTTGACTTGCATATGGAAAGAAAAAGTGCTACAACAATGCACTTTCTATTGCAAATTTCTCAAACTCAATGAACCAGCAAAACTCCTTTTCTGGCAGTCTGCAGACTTAGATGAGACATATTTGGTAACAGGTGCCAACATAGCTTCCACTATAGACTCTAATCAATTTAATTGACTAAGCCCTTATTGGCTAGGCAGGCTATCTGAATGTGGTAGAAGGGCAACAAAGTGCTTTAATTGCTCTAACCACACACAGGGTACAGGGACTGAAATTTTGGTTCTAGAGAGCCACATGCTCACCAGTCAGGATCATATGGAAAGGGGAAAAAAGCCTGTATATGTTAGTGTCCCATGCTGTGCAACCTCCTCCTGCTGGAGCTGCTGGGTTCAAAACCCCTCAAAGGCACAAAGCACCTGCACCTGTTGGAGCAAGCTGAGCACTTTAATGAAAAAACGGTCTGGCAACATGCAGCTGAAAGGGAAGAATCCAGAGCAGCATTTGGAGGTAGAGGCTTTAATAAAAAATACTGGCCATGGGTTTGCTTTCCAAAGCTCAGAAAAAAAATTAATGTCTGTCTGAGACAGTCAGTTTAGCTGTATTATCTTGGCATCGGGCTGTTCTCAGTTTGCCAGCAATAAGTGAATAGTCCATTTCACATGTACTGCCAGCAATCAAAAAAATCAACTGAGTAGATACATCCTCTATTAGGTATGGTGCTGCCACTGCATTAGCTCTCAGCAATCTGTTAACTCTGTTAATAGGAGCTGGGATCATTTCAGAGTAATGCTGTTTTGGCTTCTCACTAAACTTAAAGAGAAAAAAAAAAAAGGATTTAAAATCAGACATTAATCATTCAACAAAATCACAGCTGGTAGCTGACCTGAACAAGATAGATTTTTTAAATTATTGAACGAGCTTTCTCAGATCACATCTTTAATTTTATACACTGTTTAGAAGAATAAAACCCTACTGTAAGTTCCACTTAGCTTATGCTGGTCAAAAAGTTGAGGAAAACATTGATGATATTTCTAAGCAGATTTCCCTGGCCTTTATCAAACATACTGTTTATAAATCATTGACTAACTTAAAACCAGAAAGAATACCCCTACTACCTAGAAATTGAGTGTGCTTTTTCCTGTGTAACATTCCTAATCCCCCTGGCAATACAAAACAAGTCCTGGCCTAAGAAATAACGTGAAAGCAGAAGAGGAGGATGGCTCTGAATTCCTTCTCCTACCCTGTGTCTCTCTTTTATGTTTTGAGAGATATGGATGTGCTGATCCCTCTGTGTCAATGCAGATCTTTATTGTTGTTTCCATTAATATTAAAAGCACAGACACAATTCAGCTGATGCATATTCCCAGATTCATAAACTGAACTGAGAGTGTTTTATCAAATTACTGTTCTTGAAGCTTCCCTCTCAAGGCTAGAAACTTAGTTGTCCAGATTTACAATTCTCTTTTCAATATGAAAGGGTGTCATGGCATGCTAGGTGGTATTCTTTTACAGAAATTCAAAGTGTAGTTTATAAACTAAAATTACATCTATAGAGTTATTTAAATTGGACTCTTTGTTCCATAGAAAAATTATGCTGCAGAACAAATCTCCTGAGGACCACACACTTCCCAAAGTACCAGCATCCTCCAAATCCCTCATCTGCTAAACTGAACAGACTTTGGCTTAGTTTTCATTTAATTTCTTCACAATGCCTGTCATTCAGACACTCGAAGTCATACAAAAGAGAGCCTCTGGAGCTCAGGTAACTCTTCAGTCAATTCCCATTGTGATGGAATGGATTCCTTCCCTATTCATTTTTCATATTATTTCAATTTTGGGGCTTTTATTACTGCTGTTCTCAATTATTTTTCAGTTTAGGAACAAAAGCCTGTGATTAGTAGGTATGGATATAATTTTTTTTTCATTCTGGTTAAAGGAGACTTTCAGATATTTAAGTTTGGAGCTGTTGCCCCGGTATAATTGTCAGGGTTTTATTTGCTTCCAAATTCAGTTCTGTATCAACAGAGAGGAGTCCATTTCTTTCTATGTCATTATTAAATCAAGTCAGCTGAGATTGCACTGATAGAAATGTAAACAAAAGTCGGCATAAAATTTCAATACAGAAGCTCATTTAAGAATCAATCCTGAAATTTTGCTGCTAATATATTCATAAGCTGGATCAAATCTGTTCAATTCTACTCTTACTTATTTGAGGACAAAAAGCATATTAAACCAGCAATTTCAATATTAGTCACTTCCATTTTTACATTAAAATTACTATCTTTTTATTTTAGTTCTTCTTTTAATATTATGGTGATAAAAACTGAGAAGGGTTTGTGAAATGCCTATAGTGAGTTATTTTTTGCTCAGTACAAATTGAAATGGCTGTAGCACTTGATAACAGCATAAGAAAAATATGGATGGCTCCCCTCTGCTTTTCCTACAGGTTTAATGTATTCTCTGGCTTAATTGTGATATTTTATTTTAGCACTCAGATCCAATATATCAAAAGAAAGATTTGGGTAGATGATTGGCTGCTTTTAACCAATGGCTTGAGAGCATCCCTGAGGGGAAGGAGCTGGGGGTGCTGGTGGGGAGGAGCTCAGCAGGGCCCGGCCGGGAGCGCTCCCAGCCCCGAGAGACAAACGTGTCCTGGGCTGCAGCCAGAGCAGCGCGGGCAGCAGGGCAGGGAGGGGGCTCTGCCCCTCTGCTCTGCCCAGACCCCGCCTGCAGGGCTCTGCCCAGCTCTGGAATTCCAGCATAGGAAGGACGTGGAGCTGTTGGGGCACGTCCAGAGGAGACCATGAAGGTGCAAGGACTGGAGCGCTTCTCCTACAAAACCAGGCTGTGAGAGTTGGGGCTGTTCAGCCTGGAGAAGAGAAGGCTCTTTTGAGACCTTATAGGACTTTCCAGTACCTGAAGGGTCAATATTAATGAGATCAATAAAGTGAGTCAAGACATGTCCAATCCCATCTGCAGCTTCCTGGACAGAAATCTAAGCTAGTTTGCTAATTCACAGGTGGGACACTTGGTTTAACTGAGCCCAGGCATGGAAAACACCCACCAGCAGTCTATCCCTAAAGGGTGCCCATATGTTCATAGAGCTCTTTTGAAGAGTCAAATTCCATCCCTATTGCATCAGGCAGTTCGAATGTCACTCAAGTCTTACCTCTAACTCCCCCATCCTCAGGTGAAAAGCTCCATAAGATAAAAAAATGGCTTTTGGAAGTACTTCCATAATTGCATGGCACACCAGAGTCTACTGCAGACTGTGCACTTTGAATGCTATCCCACATTTTCTAGCAGGAGTTGTGAATGTCAAGTGCTGCAGGTGGAGCTAATAAAAGGTTGCAATACTGTCAGAAGTGCCATTATTTTTGTTGATTCGTCTGTTGTAGAGCTACTCTAATCCAGGTTTGTGAAAGGATGAGGGGAAATCAATCAGCTTCCTGCCGCTCTGGAGCCAACAGTTTTGATGCCCTATTTTCTCTGCTACTGTTAGTGTGAGATCCTCTGAGATATACACTGGCTCTGTTTGGAATCATGAATCAGTGTAGGAATGCAAAGGTTTTTGTCACCGTTTACTTGTTTAAATACAATGCTGTCAAGTCAAAATTTAAGCTTCAACTCAACTCATTTCCCAAAGAATTCACGTGAGACACCACAACATATCCTGTGTTAGGTGCAGTATATTCTCTGCCAGCCACAGACTCCACCATCACAACTCCCATTGCTCCATGCCTAAATTACACTCTCTGGAAAGTAGTCATGAGAGGGTGATAAAGAAGAAAACATGGGCTGTCATCTCAATTCACAGTAAATTGCAAGTTTCTCCCATTTCTTGAAAAAATCAATAGAATCAAAACACCTCTGACATCAAAGCAGTGGAGCTGGGAAACCTTGGCTGGCGCAGGTGGGGCTGCCGTGCTCCTGTGTGCTCCCCCCTCCAGAGCAGAGCCCCAAGCCCAGATATCCCCTGCCCTGGTGAAGCCCTCTGGAAACAGAGAGTCTACCCCAGGACACCCCTTTACATTTTCATATCTTGCCCCGATAAACCGTAGTTTATAATTTTTTTAGTATTTATCAGACTCAATTCTCACCTGACAGAATTCTTTGTAAGCCTGCAAGGTCACATGGATTTACATGCCTGCTGCAAAATGCACCTGCATTTTGCCAGCTGCACCTATCAGGTGGCAAAAGAAGTTATAAAAGTATTCATTTCTTATTGTTTGCATTCTCACCTGGTTAGAAAAAAAATGCACATTATTTCAAGATTCATACTACTGCCAAATCCAATATGAGAGCCCAGTTTAGGACTGAGTTATCAGTCTCTGAAACGTGAGTTCATTATAAAAGTGCAGCATGAGTGGTTTCATGGCTCCTCTTTGCAGTGCAGCGAGCAGCTGAAGGTATCAGCTATTCTGGCTGCTTCGTGCTGATTCAAGCTGCTCTTCCCAACCTACTCGGGAAGGCATCAAAAACCCCCAGTTATTAACTGAACAATTACTCTTTATAGTGTTATCATTTTTATTGCCTAAATGTTCAACAAAACCACCCAACATGTTTTGAATGAATCACTAAAATTAAGAACCCTTGCTTACCTGGTCTTAGATACTATTTTGGCTGTCACTAAAAATACAGTGTTATCATTCCTTTAATATCTTGTTCAAAATAATACCCATAAAGTTAAACTTTCCCTGGGAGAGCACAGACAATATCTAAATCAGAATCAACACTTCAGATGAATCAACATCTGTCAGACATAACAGGACCAAAATAAAATAAAAAAAATTTAAAAAAATTAAAAAAAAAAACAAACAAACAAAGACCAGGGCAATGTTGAGAATAAAACAGTAAACCAGACAGTAAAAATCTAAGGAGATGCTGTCTGGAATCTGTTTCTGTCCTTGTATCCAGGTATCTGATACTCAAGTAATTTCATTAATGATTATAATCAACACCTTTCAGCAAAGCAAAAAATTAACACCCAAACAACAGCACTGAACTACTGCTTCCAGTGCTTCCAGTGACTGTGATCAAAACTGAAAATGGACAAACAATGAGGAGAGGGAGAGGGGAAAAAAGAAAAAAAGAGGCGGTCTGTGATTTTAGGTAATACAACTGTGAAAATGCTAAACATAGAAATATTTTCTGCCATACTGTGAAATTCCATCAGCACTCATTTATTTCCATTCAAAATGCCAAACAATGGTGCATGTTTAAACACAAATATGTACCATCTAAGCAGTGAAAATATAATCCAGGCTTGAACAAATTACTTGTTTCAGTACAATATCAATTACATTCCTATTTGGTGTGAAGTTTTCTTGGTACTGCCAGCTATTTACCCATATAAAATTTTGGAAAGTGATTTGATAACTATAAAAACATTTATGCTGAAGAGCTACATACTGTGATGTAGTAAAAACAGATTTTCCTTAATGTAGGTTTTAACTGCACATAAAATCATTGGAACCACCCATCATATTTTTGCTGTTGTTGTTTGCACTTACTGTATAAACAGAATATTAAATTCAAGATAGAAACTAAGACCTTGACTTTTTCATTAAGTTTCATAGGCAGTAAGAAAAAGGCTTTCCAACTAAGAGTACCAATTGCACAATGGTGCAAGGTTAAACAAGATTAATACACCTCAAAAGCTCTGCCCAAAGTTCCATACCCGTGGTGCATCTTTGCCTGATGGAGACAATTTTTTTCACTGAGGCAATTACACCTTCAGGAAAGCAGGCACTTCCCAGAGCCAGGGCCAGGGGGAGGCCCCAGCGCCCACCCTGCCACTGGCACTGCCCACGTCACTCCTTCCTGTGGCACCCACAGGGCAGCAAGCACAATCCTTTCCAGACAGGATTAAAAACTGCACACAGGACTCCACGTAACTACATGAGCTATAGCAAGTTGCCCTTCCAAAAGCATCAATGAATAAAATTTCAGCATAGAATTTAGAGCTAGAAGGAATGTGATGCCAAAGAGAGCGTTAAACACAATGAAGGACGTCTTTTCCATTAATCATGATGTTTTATTCACACACACAAAATGAGCTGGCAGCTTTGGAAAGGGATACTTCAGGGATAGGCAAGGTACTTCCCCCAGGGAAATGGCTCCTTCCTTTCAGGCTCAGCTTCACTTTCTGCAAACTCTAAGAGCAATGGCTGCTGCTGGGGAGTCCCATGAAGTCCCCATGGGCCCCTCTGCACTGGCACCTTGTCTGGGCATGCCATCTTTAGCCAGTGTAAGCAAAGCAGGAGCCCTAGAGACTGTTCTGTCTTCTCCACGAATTGCCATGCCTGGCACATCTCACAGGAGCCCCGAGAGGGCCCCTTGATCCCAGAGATTTGTCACCTTCACTGGGCTGGAGTGAGTGCCAGCCAACAGGCAGCACATTGCAGCTCCATCATCCCACAGTCACCCCTGGAGCTGCAGAGTCCTTAACTCAGTCTTCAACTGGATCATCCAAGGTCTTTTCTATCCTGCTGATTTATTCGAGTGCTTTTCTTGAAGACCTCACAGTACTGGCCAATGGACTCCAGCTATGTATTTTCATCTTTATCATAGCAGCTGACAGAAGTGTTTTGTCTTTTAAATCTAAAATATCTCTAAATCTTGAGAGAAGTGATTTAGAGCCATCTATGCAGGAACAAAACTAATGATAAAAACCACCTGAATAGAAACAGAAATGAATTGCCATAATAATAGGTGATCTATAACTACAACACACCAGTAAGATCAGATAAACAGACTGTTATCTTAATGAATTTGTCTATACGAGCAATTCCAGAGTCTTCCTTTTTCATATCTTTCTTGTAAGCCACACATATCAGTTTACACACAAGAAGCAGCTATTGATCTCTCTGGGAAAATGTGCTTAGATAGCACTTTCAGAAATAAAAAAAAAAAATAAAAAAAAAAAACAAAAACAAGAAGAATATAGCAGAGCTGCTAAAATAGGGAACTGCTGTATTGCATTCCCTGTACATGCAGCCTGGGTATGTTTTAGTATTGGTTGTTGCTATCTGAAGTGTAAACACTGTTGCCAGAGAAGAAAGCTGGAATGGCTTTGAGGCACAGAAAGAAAAATATTTATCCTGAAATTTGCACCATCCCACATTTGTAAAATTAAACTAGCTCATTAGTAAAAAAAATTAAACAAACTACAAACAACTCAAGAAAGGTACTGCCTAGCCCTGTCAGCAGCCTTTGTCCCTCCCAGAGTTAATGGAGTTAGCTGTGCTACATTCTGGGATACCACCACTGCATTTGGATTCTGAGGGCTGAATTCACAACAAGTGAAGGTGTGAAAAAAAGCTTCATCTTCACAGCTCCACACGCAGACAGGCTCTTCCCCAAGTCTCCATTGCTAGAGAGAAGAGACAGAGGGAGCAAAACATAGCTAAAATTTTTGCCACATACCTTTTTGCTTCTCCTTAGCACAAAGGAGCAGAACGGATGATTTAACTTGCTACTCAGCTTCCAAAACTTCTGCTGGTGTCTTAAAACCCTTCACTGTCACCACATCATTACCTCTGTTAACACCTGATTTAAATTATTATTTCACACTGCATACCTTAAGCCCCAAACTACACTGGGCTGAGCTGAAGAGCAGAGCACAGTGGATCCACCACCAGCCTCTCCACACCTGAGACCTCTGCACCTGCAGAAAGCCACCCACACCCTTCCAACAGCTGAGTCTCTAATCCCCATGGGAAGTTGGATCTCACCATTCTGGTTGCATTAAAAAGCCACACTCTGCAATATTTGGGGTTTGAAACATTTAATGTGTAGCTCCTGAAACTGTAAGTCAATGAACACAACCTTAATAACAACTACCTTTTCAGGCAGCATAACAAACATATACATATTTGTATGAAAATATATTAAAAAAATCAAATATTCGATTGTAAAAATCTCCTTAGGTGTTTTCTATACTCTTTAAATCAAAATCAAGGGGAAAAACCCTCAACATTCAAAGGATAGCTTTGCCTCTAAATCACTGCACAAAATGCAGATTCCACACATCTTATTGCTGGAAGCATGGAATATTAGCAAAACTCAAAGACAGCTCTCTGTTCAGCTGCACCCATGAGAGTTTGGAGGGAGGGCTGCATGCATACATCTATTTCATTGCATATCCAGAGACCTTTAAATAATTGTTTTATTAATTATTCTTGGCCATTAAGAGAAAGGATCTTTAAATTGAATTTCTTTCTAAAATCATTATTGCTTATTAATGTAAAATTATCTTACCATTGCCTATTGTTTTCTCAAGTCAAGTTTTCATTAGAATAAAAATGCATGTGTGAAAGGGTTCTTGAAGCACAGTCAGACCTTTTGCACGGGTTTGTGCTAATTACCAGAGATCCTATTGTTATCAGCCTGGACGTTAATGACAAAAGAAGACAAGTGTAGAGTCTATTTCGCTTGAGCTAATTACTAACCATTCCCCACTCAATTTATGCTCGGAGGAGTACAATAATCATGACACAGTGCATTAGCTCTGTCCCAGGCAGTTTCTGCCATGCTGAGTGTTAATTGTCAGGACAGATTCCAGTCAGGAATAACAGTGTCTCAGGCATGTCTGCTCACGAGCAGTACTCCAGCAATTTCTTCTGTGCAGTAAGACAGGCCCTTTAAATTTTTTACATAGGGGAATACTGGAAAATTTCCTCTTTTGCAAAGGCAAATGGCATTGCTCTCACTGGCTTACAGTTTTTATGATTAAACATTGCACCTAGTTAAAAAAAATTAATGAACCAGAACCAAGAACATGACAGAAACTGAACAACTCACTTGGACTTTTTTTAAAGTATATATTTTGCAAAAATGCACCAATACAACTAACTGAGCTGTGTACCTTGCACCAAAAGCAGGGAGCTTAGAGGGCTAGTCATAGGTAGTAAGGCATTTCATATTATCCAAAACCCACTGAATTTGGAAAGGTTTTAGTGTATTTAGCATTGCTTCAGGGTCTTTGTGATCTTGAAAATTAACGGATTTATGGTAAATCCTCCAAAAATGATTTCAGAGAATGTAATGAATAGTGATAGATATTTCAAAGTCATTAGTCTCCTCTATCCTGCACTTTGGTGATATCACACTCTAAACTAAAAGCACCTGTTCGTTAATGATCTAATGTATCATCAAGTCTTGAGGAGTAAAAAGAAAAAGAAGGTTCATTTCTCCTCTGTGCTCATGCATCTTTAACAAATGATCTTCAAAAAACCAAAGTGCAGCCACACAAAGTCTGCTCATAAGTTTCTTCAGAATGTCACATGGCAAACAATGTACCATCATGCCATCCTAAGAAACTTCATACATAAACGTGAAACAAAAGTTTGGCAATCCTCAATATAGTGGTTGCTTTTAGGATGATCATCTACAAGATACCATCAGTGCAGGCATGAAGGGGCAAATTTGTATGAAACAATCCACACTTACTCTCACAGCTTTACCCATTAATTTTACTGGTCCAGTCTGCAAGATCATTTAATGCACTGATCAACCCAGAAGAACACTGGTTTGAGGTGAGTGACAGGAAAATACCCTGATAAAAGAGTGAGTGCTGTTATTAAGCTATTAGATCTTAAAGAAGGTACCAAAGCCTTCTTATTATCTAAATGCTAATGGAGACATAACCAAAAGTGCCTCTTCCACCCACTGTTAACAAGGAAATCATCTGCTCCTGAGGCAAAATGTTTGAAGTCAGTGTTTTGCCACATGCTAGCATCACAAAGCCATGTCATGCAAGATTAGAGAGACTCCACAAATCAGCACAAACTTTCCCAAACCAGCAGGAGAACAGGAAGAGCACAAACTTGTGCAGTGTGATCCACAGCAAGGTGCCTGAAGGACTGGAGTTTATCCTGCCTGAACACTGCTCTCACAACCTGCTGTGTGTTGTAATAGCTCCATTCAAACATGGAGAGAGACCCATTCAAATATAGATCTCTGTAGAAAAGCATCTGCTGCTACTTGCAAGCCTCAGCACAACTTTCACAGACTGACATTTCACTTTCCAGTTTAGTGAAGAGGTCTTCTTTAATTGAGGAATAATATACTCAGTCCTGCCCTACAAAACAGAATCAGTATCAGAAAAAAAGCGTTGTTTCATAAAATTATTAACTTACTTGTGTCTATAAAAGTGAAGTTACAAGGACCACTATTTTCCTAGGAAAACAATAATTTCCATGGCTGACAGTTCAAGAACATAGAATTCATGGTTTTCAGCAGTGTCCCACCAGGTCACTGGTAATGGTGGTCTCAGCCACACAATATGACCCCATGTTCAGAGTTACACAGAAATGGAGGTGCCCGCTTAGAAGGCTAATATATTTTTCTTTTATCTCAATCATTTTCTTTTATCTCTCTTCTTTCCTCTCTGATAGAGCACCAGGAAGTTTCTCTGCACATTTACTTCTCATTTTCAGTCATGAAACACCGAACTACTTTTGGTTCCCTTGCTGTAACAGGTGGGTTCATTGACACGCTCATTAACTTGTAACTTAAAAGCAGAGGGAAGAGAAACAGCTAATTGCTGTAGCTGATGGAGGTGGCATTTCCATAAACTGCAGCACACACTCATCCCTGTAGCTTCATCTTTTCAAAGTGGTACCTCCTCGTTTGATGCAGCTGAGCTGTGCAGGGCAGCCCCATAGTATGAGTTTCAGTATGGCACAGCAGGGAGGAACATCATAACAAATGAATCATCAGAGCTCTTCCCAGCGTCAAGACCTCCATTTTCCTAATTTGCATTTCAAAAGGGTCTGTGGTTTGAAGTAGTAAAGAAATCATTTGCTTTTGCAAGATAAGTGCTTTTCCAAGTAGGAAACTCAGTGGCAATTCCAAAAAGTGTTCTGATTATCATTTTTGTCTGTATTAGAACAGACAAAAAAGACTTTTAGAATCTCTCCATCAAAAGCTGCCCAGTATTCTGCATTTCTGCAATCTTTGACCATGTACTGCTCCCATGGAACACTGGGTCAACATGCTCGGCTGCCTTGAACACTTGGCAGAAACAAAGTGTTCTTTAAATAGATGTTTGTAGGCTACAATACAATTAATTGTGTGGAATAAAAACACCTCCAAGAGGCATTGTCAGAAGCAGCACAGACTGAGAGGATTCCATAAATCTTGTCTCTTGTGATTCCTCCTAGAAGTTTTTTTGGGGAGCAGTGTTTTTGGAACAATTTGCAGAATTGTCCATTGGTGAGATTCTGGGCAGAAGGAGGGGTCGGTGCCTCCAAGCCACTGCTATCTATTTTTACAGTAAGTTTTTAAACTCTCACTCTCTTGTATTTCTGCAAGGCATGATACTCTAATTATTATAAAGGCCCATCAGTGGTCCTAAAGGGAGGTGAGGAAAGAAGCAGAGCACGTTCTCACACTGTCTCTCACCCACACAGTCTCACTCCCTCTCTCTGCATGAAAAACAAATTCCCATCCTAGGAATGACAGTGAAGTGACAGTCAGTACTCCAACCTTTCTTGCTCTGTATTTGGGCAGAATTACATGGATCTCATCACAGGCCCCAGTGCAATTTATATTTGTTTCTTATTCATCTGGATAACAAAAATTAAGCCTCATAAACCCAACTTTCAATCATTTGCTCTTGGGTGTGACACTTCTTCATCAGAACATGCCAGGTTATTTTTATTTGTTCTTCCTATAATTGAAACTCCAGCCAGAAAGAATGAAGATGCCAAGGAGTCCCACAGAGCAGCACACAGTCACATTTCCTAGCAAATACCTGCCTTTCTTCATGCTCCCGTGTTCTTCTGACAAAGCCCGTCACGAGAACAGGTAACTGCAAAACAAATTCATTTCCGTAATGCTGAGAGGGATCAAAAAGAAGGTGTTACACTTTAAATTGTTGCTAATTGTTAAATATTCTGTTCTTCAAACACAGTAGCTCCCAAAACTCAGGCTTCTCATTAACTGTATCCAGGTAATTACAGAATTCTTTGGACGGAGGAGACAAGAGAACAATCCTTTTAAAAGCAAGGAAGCAGAAAATCAGAGTGGCTCAGTGATCTCCCTGTAGCCATCTTGTTGAATCATTTTGCAAAATGAACTGACATTCTGTCCCCCACATGTAACAGAAAGCAACTCAAAGTTGGCTCCTTCTGTCTGGGAGACTCCTTCATGCCTTCAGTCAAATTCATGGTGTGTGGATCCCTCCTCTCATCACTGTTTACCTGGCACAGTAATACTCCAATTACTTCACAAATACATATTTGCATATAATGAAGCAATTATGTACATCATTTAGTCAGTCTAATTGAAGTTATCAAACACAAAATTCTCTTGTAATTTGCAGGGTTTAGATCTTTATTGACCTGAATGCCCTAGATAACTCTGTAACAATACACTGTTGATTGGGAGGCAGTATTAAAATTAAAAATATTGAAAGATATCTAATAATCAAGATAAGCTTCTAGTGAAAGCAACTATCCAACTGGATAGTAAACCTTACGTGGCATTCAAATATATCACATTTAATACATCCAATGAAATCTATCATGATAGCTTGTTCCAGTAGATAACTATTCCTTTTAGGTGTGTGAAAAGAAATTCACTGTGATAAGAGTCATGTTCCTCTTAATGCCATTGTGGCACTCTCTTGGCCTATGCAGTAGTGAATTCCAATACAGAACAGCCTGAGTTCAGTGTCCAAACACCTGCTTGGAGTTTAGGAAAACCCCTCCATATAAAGCATCCTCTTGGGTGGCCTGATTTGAAAGCCTGAGACAGACTACAAAATAAAGATTTGCACGTACTTAATTTGGAATTTGCTTCAGATACAAGCTAACATCTTGAAAAACAGGGTTATAAACACTTGTCTAGGATCTACAAAATCATCTGTGTCCCATTCTCATCCTTTCTACCTCTAGAGACAGTCTCTGCCTAAAGCAATGAGCTCTAATACAGAGCTGACTTGATGTATGTGAGCATTTCTGGCGATTGTTGTTTCCTGGGAAACAATGGCAACTCCTCTCAGCTCACAGCAGCAGCAGCACACACACCTCACTCCCAAACTTCACCTGGTGTACAGGAACAAGTGCTGAATTCACTCAGTAATTAACTGATCCACTTCAGCCTTTCATTCTCACTTTCAAATACGTTTAAAGGTTTATTGAGTGTTTCCTTTCCACTGCATCTCTACCTTTTCCCATCTGTATTCCAGCTAATCATTACTGCATTATCCCATCATTTTTGCATTTGATTGTGATGGCACACAGGTGGCAAAACAGTACAAGTCAACCAGGAGTGTCTGTTTTCACAAGGAACTGCTTTGTTTCTTCACAAGAAAACTAAACAAGTATCCTTGGAAAATCCTGAAGTACATTTTAAAAGGTAATGTTTGAATTTGAGAACCAAAGACTGGCTATTCTCAATGTCAGAAAATAAATGAAAAAAAAAAAAAAGAAACAGACTTAATAATATTTCCATCTCAAATCTTTTCACATGCAGGGAAACCTGTTCACCAAATCTTTAGTTGTGAAGGAGAAGAATTAAACTGAAAAGCTGAACTTAGGAGACTTCTTATTTCTAGAGAGACTCTTGTGCTGTTTATTTACCACCAACAGGAATAGCACAATGCAGATCTCCTTGTACACTGTCTTCTGCACACTGAAAGTGCACAGCACGTTGCTGAAATCCTTCCAGTTAACAGGAATTGACAGGACACCACAAGGATTTGATACCCCAATGATCACAAATAAATTTTGTTGTTGTGTACGTAAACAGGAAAATACATTTCTGCAAAGCTGAAGCCTAGCTTTTGGTTTTATTCTAGCTAACAGGAAAACATGGATTTTTTAGGGGGTGGTGGTATTATCTCAACCTGGAATAATAAGATATTGGCCCATCCTGGAGATGGGATGCTGTGTTTAACAAAGCTGGAAGCTAATGTATAATGGCAAATCCAGCCTTTGCTCTTTTGTCCTACCTCAGTCAGTGGAAAACATTGCAGAAGCAGTTTATGCACACACAGTACTCTTAAATCACATCCCATAGCAGATTTGGATTTGAAATGATTGCATATTTTGCTTTGCATCTACAAATATGGAAGCTTAAAATAAGTCTTGGCAATTAACAGTTCAGTGTGTTCCAAGGTTACAGCTGGTGGAACTGCTTTCAAGTGATATATCAGCCTTTCAGTGAGACACCCATAGTTTTATGAGTATGAACCCCACTGCAGTCACACACTGTCTGGTGATCCATTCTCCTTATCATGGCAATGTTGTCTTGAGATTCAAGGGGAAAAAATGGACTTGGACTGACATGCATGTCAGAAACACCAAAATGCTTTTGAACTCAGTAAAACACAAGCCTCATTTATCTAGGTCCAGCTTTTCTTTGCATCTCTGAAGTCCCCTTTTCTTAGAAAACAACACAGTTTTCTTATTTAAAGCTGGCTTCTATTGTCCTCATGTAGGTCACAAATACTGTATCAATTTCACCAATATGAAACTAAGCTCAAGACAATTAGACCTGACTTGGTTTAAATTCAAAATACAAACCCAAATGTACTGATTTCCTTGTGTTTATACAATAGAAAAATTCATTTTAAAACAGTGAGGAAATTAAAACTTTTTGGTCTGCTCTACTGCAGTATTGTCAAAGCCAATAGTAATAAACCTGAGCTTGCTTGCAACAACTATAATTCAACAGAGCCTGGGAGAAGGGAACAGGGGAAAAGAATGTTTAATTGTTCCTCAATAAACTGTTCCATAGCATTATTGTAACAAATCAAAGCTGTTCTCACAGAAGGAGGAAGCTTTTATTCTAAATAATGACAATTTGAGCTTCAAGAACCAAGGTCCTCAGAAACTGCAGCCTCAAATCTCAGTCATGGTACCTCTGATCTCTTCAAAAGCCCTAGGGATATTTATTCTCTGCTGCTCAAGGATTCCACAGATAGTTTGGCAGAGACAGCAAAGCAACTTGGTTTTGCCCTCCAAAGTCGTATAATAAAGTGCTAATAAGAATTCCCCAAGTGTGATATCAAGATGCCAGTGTTTCTCTGAGAAAGCTTTTATCTTTGTAGGCCACAATTTTTTTTTCCTGTATAGACAAGCAGAATGGGATTTTCAAAAGAATTCACTTTAGCCTGACAAGAAGAAAGTAAAATTTCTAGTGATTTCAGAGGGAAGAGATGAACAGCTATGTCTGAAAATGCTTCCTGTACCCTACATAGTGTATGAAACTACCACTGATGGAGCAATGCATGAAATATAGCAAAAATATAGCAATCTCCTCAGGCAGGAGACTTGAGCCACCTTTCACTGTCCCATGGACAAGGACAAGAAGTCACAAGCAGAGAGAAAAGCTGGCAGCTCTCATAATTGTACCTGATACCACTGTTAAGGTGAAATCTATACAGATAAATTAAAGAAGTATAAGAAAATAGGACATTCTTTTACGTTTTGGACATATTTCCTATGCAAAAAAGCAAGATAATAGAACAGAGCATATCTGGGAGGTACATGGCATTCACTTTCAATCTAACCACATCAGAATGCGTTGTAGTTTTGACAAATTTATTAGGCCTAAATAAAAGTGTTCATTAATAAAGACTGAACAGTTGTTTTCTGAGGCAAGGCCATCATGCATTATGTTGTGGAAATAGAAAATTTATGCTAAGCATTAAAGACAGAATAAAAAATATGGAGACTGCTTCATTTCTCTTTTCTAAAACTGTCAACTGTTAATGATCTTTCAGAGGTATAATTACTTCATATATCAAGCAGAAATCTGCCTTAGATTACTGCTTCAAAATGGGGCTTCTACACAAAATTCTACCTTTGAGCGTGATATGGTAGACGAATGTAAATGTTTTACAGTGGAGAAACAGAGTTAAAAAATGACAAGGTGGACAGTTTATATTTGTAATGAATATTAATCATTAAATAAACTGTTAAAGCGTTTTCAGCTAAAAGTTGCTTCAGGAATATCGCTAAAGATGTCAGTGATCTTCACAACACAGCAAGATGCTAAAGATGAGGATGGCCAAGCCTAGGTTTACCTTTCTATGCCAGGATATATGGGTGAACATTTCAAAATTTGCTTAGTGAAATTAGAAAAACCAAAAATAGAACCTTCCTGCTTCTAGGAGAATAGTTCATAACAAATCATTCATTCAATTAATTTCACTTTACCTATTCACAAATTGCCTGCAAAACACTTATAATTTTCTCCAAGGTGCTACTTCAATTAATTCACTGTATAATTTCAGTGAATAACTTTTCAGCTGTAGATTGTGACAAGTGTTCAGTATTCATAACTTGAAAACTGTTGATTAGCTCTGACTGATCTGGGGATGATTGATGTCAGAACAGGAGTCAGTCCTGCCCATAGCCCTCTGCATTTATTCCTCCTGTATAAGTTGGCACTTACAAACTACCCAAAGGCTGAGCTACATCTGCTGTTTACTTGCAGTAGTTCAAATGCAGCTTCACAATGAGCACAAACACCTTTCTCTTTAAACTTGACTGCAGGAACTCGACTTCACTTATACCTAAATGGCCATTCTTTCTGCATGGAAGTAAGTTTGAAAGTAGCTCAATCTAGCAAGGTTTGATGAAATCAGCATAACTGATTTCAGTAAATGACATCTCTTACTGGGAATAGCCAACATCCCAGGCAGATTCCAGAACTGGAAAAGTTTCTGTCTTGCTTCTGCTCACAGCTAGCAGAAAACAGACCGTTAAAAACCATAAGGCCAATCAGCAGTTTGTGGAAAAATCTCATGATCATGCCTTGCCTGAAAAAATAAACATGGAGCAAATATTTCAAAGCAAAAGCCTTCAGCTATTTAGTGGTACAGGCTGTGACACAACTGCTGTTTAACTGCTTGCACATACAGGTCTGGGTAACTAATACTAGTTATGTCTAAGAAATTAAGCATTTGTTATACTGTGCCATCAGCTAACATGTTTCCCATTTACTAAGCAGCAATCTCAAGTTATCTTTGAGAGTTGCAAAGCAGGGGATTCCACAGAGGTGTCAGGAAGAACACCCAAATCAAACCTGCTGCCTGCAGAGCCAGCAGGCACCGCCTGCCCCACGGTCCAGTGACACGGAGCCGTGGTGTCCCTGAGCCCCAGCCCCGCCTCAGCTGCCACCTCCACTGCTGAGACACCTGCTCCTGGGCTCCTATCAGAGATCTCTGGGGTGTCTTCTCTTTGGTACGTGACACACCAGCTACACCTTTCAACAGCTGACCTTTCGTTCCTCAGTCGTCTTGCTTCTCTCAGGACTAGATTTCAGTTCCACTCTCGTTACTGTAACGTTGTTCTGTGTTACTTTTCCCGACAATCCATTTCCCTGCACATCCCATCTGACAGCCTCGTTGCTCACCATCTTTAACTCTTACCAGTCCTCTTAGCACTCCTGCAGCTTTGCTGGCCTCCCATGCCACAGTTCGTGCCTCTTCATCCTCCTCACACACAGCACCCAACCTGAAATGTGCCTTCACTGCTGGCTGCCACACAGCACCAGCCTCTCCTCCTCTTCCTCCGGAGAGGAGCTCAGCCTCTGACAAGCAAGTTGAATCCCATACATTTTATATACAGCTTCTTCTACTTATTGCACATCTCCACATAAAATATTCAGTAGATCTTCAGGTCAGAGGGCACCATAAGATCATTTACCTATATCTTAATCTCTTTCCTTATGGTTTCACCTTTAGATTTCCCCATGTATCACGTAATTTTCCCTTATACTTGTCCATAGATTGTTTCCAGACAAACTACAACATCAAGAGGATCAAAGATCGAAGCCATTGATGAAATATGAGTTCAACTGGCAAGAATTCCTGCCCTGCCCTGAGCCTGGTGAGCAGTTTGACCCTGGCAGTGTGACTGTGACAGGTCCCCCAGGCCTGGAGGAGCCTGGCTCTTTGGGCACCAGTAGGGTTTGTTAGACGTGTGGGTGGCCACTGACAGGCACTTCTGAAGAAACCAACCCAACAAAAGCAGCGAGTGCTGCTGTGCTGAGTGGCTGGGAGGGGAATTCCTCCGCTGGGCAATGAAAGGATGAGTTTGGCTCACACTCCCTGTGCTTGGAGCCCACGGAAGGTGACACAGGCAGCCTTGCAGAACGTGGCTCCCTGGTGGGACCATCCTGCACACAGCTGTGCTCCTTCCATTTCCCATGCACACATAAAATGTCCTGGGAGATATTCTCCTTTGAGCTGATATGCAGTAAAATGTCACAGTGATGCAAGAAACAGCACTTTTGTAGATGTCACTACAGAGATACGAGCCAATGCTGGCAAATACAACTGATCTGAAGCAAGAGGCATCTGCACATTGTTTTCAAGACACTGACAGACTTCAAAAATTATCAGTCAAAATAAGATGCTTGAGCAAAACAGCTCAGTTACAGAACAGTGTTCCTCTAGATTCAAAAATGTGTCTGGCAGTACCATTCCACTGGGATTAGTGTGACTGGTTGCCAAGTGGAGTTACCATCAGGGTTGGCAGGGGTGTGACATCATGTAAGATTCTGGCCCAAACAATCTGCTGTGCAAGTCCTCCAGGACCAGGATTATCTCTGGAGTTGCACAGGAGCAAATAATTATGGAAAATATTCAAATTACTTCATAAACCTAATTTTAAGACATTGGAAAAAAACAAAACCAACCACCAAATGTTTTCAAAGGGTTGCTGCCTACTATTTTCTGACTATTAGATGCTCTACAAAGCCTCTGACTGGATACTCTCACACATTCAGCCTGGATTGAGAGAGGAAAAATCCCAAACTTCATAAATATGTACATTTTTTTTCTTTTTCTTTTTATAATTTTCATTAAGTCCTCTGACTAATCTACAGACGATGGTGAAGGACTTTATGTATACAGCTCCCATTAAAGGTTATGGAGTTACAGAAATTAAATCAACATACCTTTCTAAGTCTCGGGCTAAGAAGTTGAAGCTGAAATTGGCAATGTGTTTTAGCTCTTTTCTCTCTCTCTGGTTTGGTCAGTAGAAATTCTGAGATTATTTTTAAGAATCTTTTAGACTGTAGCTTATCCTGAGAACTGGTGACTTTTTAAAAATATGTAAGTCAATTTGCAGATTTAATAGGGATGAACAAAATTAGGGATAAGTCTCAATGGAGTGCTAGCAATGATCTCAGACTTGGAGCATGTCACTGGCATATAGATATCTAGAAACATCACAGTTAAACTGACAGCACTACTGAGAAAAAGCTTTTATATAATCAGCTAGGCTACGTTCAGGAGAGTATTTCATCACATTGCTGGACTATTCACAACAAAAACCCGGTCAAAAGGCTGTAATATATAAGACATTCATTCCTTTCCTAGAGTTTAAATGAAGAATGTGATTAATAATTTAAAACTACAGCACGAGAGATTATTCATTTGGTAACAGCAATATAAAATACATCGGCTTTGCGTCAGAATATTTCATTAAAAGCTGTTTTATAATTAGTTTTACCGCAAACTAAAAAACCCAAATGCAATTGCTTTAATGCAATTAGTCCATCTTATATTTCAATGATGCAAAGTCTTGTCAAGCCATAATAAGATCAAAATAGATTTTTCTCTGCATTCCCTTTACATTAGTGATTTTAAAATCCAGAACTTAGTATCCAGCTTCTGGTGAAATTTCCTCTTCCTTTCCTATCAACTCTCATAAGAGTTGGGGATTCCCATCTCCTACTGTACCAGTCTGAAGTTACCATTCAGTTTTAAGAGTGAAAATAATACACAGAAATCTGCAATGCTCATGTTAAATTTAGTTTTTCAAATCTATTAGGTGGTATTAGAACTCAAAAGAAATGAAAGTTTAATGGAAATTAAATAGGAAATTCAAGATGTCACTCACCTTAGAAGATGCTTGAGCTGCCCTCTTTGCAGTGTTTCTCTGAATATTGCATGTCACCATGTCAAAACATTGAATTTTGAAACTCTAAGATCCATTTATTTCCCAGTTTATATATGATTCCTTTTCTAATTTAAAAGAAAAATTTATTCAATGAAATAGAAATACTTTATTGATATTCAAATAAAAAGCATGTGGGAGAGACCCTGTGGATTGCAAAAGTATTTTACTGAATACTTCTTCAGGATAGTAATCTTATAAGATTTATTTTGAAAACGCTAAGACAGTTCTATACTTTAGCTTACATTAAAACTGAGGGGGAAAAGTCCTTTCATAGCAGCTGTATTGTGGTTTATTTCCTCTGCTTTGCTTTGGAATCTGCAGTAGCTCACAGGCATGGCAGATGATGCTGCCCACCCCCAAAGGCATTATTATAGCTTTAGAGCAGGCCCCTTGTCTCCTGACAGGTCCCTATTTTCAGTGTTAAATATTTGACAATATTTCTAAGTAAACATCTGTTTATTTACTTATTTGCTTAGGCCTAAAACATCAGTCTCTCTGTACATGCAAACTAAAGTTTGACCTTAATACCTGTTTATTCCTTTCAAGGAGAAAAACTGGCTTTCCTCCTGTATTTTTCTTGCTGAGAGGCCGTTTTAAAACCATTTTAGAATGTTTTTCATACTCCACAGAAACAGCTAAGCTCCATCTCTGCTTTCAACAGCCCCACTAATTAGAGCTATTCAGATTATTCCCCTCTTCAGTGTCATTTATAGGCCATACCCTGCATCAGTCAGTCCCATGCAGCCCATCTTTAACTGCACTGATTTCTAAAGGACTTTGAGCAACATAACTGGAAATACAATTTATCCATTGTGGTACCTGGCTTCATGACATGTTTAGGTCTCTGGATATAAGTTAGCCAAATGCAATAATTAAGATGTAAAATTGTTTATATTGTTCTGTGTAAGACAGCTAGAGAAAGGTGGCTCATATATGGATTTTTCTCTCTCCAGCAGTGGCATAAAAATAAAAATATCTTGAAATTAATGAAATAGTACTCTTTTATAAAGACTTTCTGCTCTGACTACACATAACTATAGATAAACAACTATCACAGAACAGTTTTTCTGTTTTCCCCTGAGCACATAATATCCTGTCACTGAAAATAACCCTCCAAAATGGCAAGAGCAAATGTGTATCAAAACTATGGGTTTTAATAATACTGTTCAGCCTCCTGGCAAATGGCAGAGTCACATGATGGGACATGGGACATCATGCATCCTCCCTCATGGGCCCTCGTGTGTCCTGCTGGGCAGGTGCAGCAAGGTTAGGGCACCGCTCTGAGTCTCATTTAACAAGTACGAGCACCTGAGTGCTCAGTGTGGGAATAAAACTCATCTGTGCTGTCTCAAAATCCGTAAGGGCAACTGCCCAGGATTCCAGCCAGACTCATTGCTTTTATCATCAGATGCCTGTAAATCTCAAACATATGCTGCATGCAACAAGCAAGGGGACATGAAGACACCTTGGTTTCATCAGTAAGTCAAATTATGAGCATTTCCTTGTTTAAACAGCTCCTTATCTTCAGGGAAAGGCAGGAAGAAAAATCATAATAAAGTGTTTCTTTCAAGCTTAAGTTGAGCGTAGCAGCTAGAAAGAGGAAGGTACTGTCTGTGTACATGTAGGGTACAGCATTTCAAACCCAGCTGTAAAAAAGCTCCTGGAGATGCTTCTCTCATCATACTCAACTGCACCACTCAATCACTTTCCTGTAACAAAGAGTAATTCTGTACAAAAATATCGTTTGGAACTACTGCCAAAGATAACCAGAGAAACTGTCTTCAGTTGCTGCACTGTTCTAAGTTTGAATGTCTGAAACTATTTGTGAATATCTTACATGTTCCATAAAGCTCACTCACTGCTTTTCCTATATTTTTTTCTAGTATGTGCTTCAGGCCAGTCTTTCATTTAATAAGTTGCTATCAACCATAAAAATGAGCTCTGGGAGTCTTAGAAGAATTGCATGCAGCTAACAGCTATCTTCACGTCTTAATATAGATATTTTAGAAAGACAGATGTGATACAGACAGGAGTCAAGTTGCACGTGTATTTTCATCAGTACAATTTGGCTCTTGTTCACATAGTTACAGGAGGAACAGAATTTAGACCTTGATTCATTGGCTGGTGTTCCTTGCAAGTCACTGGATGGGTCACCTTAATCTGAAAAGAGAATCTCTCTCTTTCTAATGAATTTAGGATAATGACCTAAATTGCCTTTAAATGATGACAAAGATCTGGATTAATCCAAGTCCTTATTATCGCAGTGACTTTTGCATCCTACTTTACAATATTTAAGGAAAAATCTGTTTATCACTTCTTCAACCTTAAAAGGAAAAGCACTGGGGATTAACTGAGATTAAATATGTCCTGCTCAAGTATAGTGTCTTATTCTATAATCCTTGATCAGAGAAATTCCAATTGTTTTCCAACATTTGAGAAAAAAATTCTTGAAATAAAACAATTTTCCAGGAAGCTAGATCCTTCTAGGCTAGCAGTGAATTTGAACCAGTGGGAGTTTTGTCTTTATAAGGATTTTGCAGTGAGATGCTTAATTAATTTCTAATGAGTTGCACTGTGGTTTTGCTGAGTACATGTGTGTTAATTTTTTTTTCCTGTAATTGTGAATCGTCTTGGTTCAGAGCACAACTGCCAGGTCCCTTTGATGTATAATAGATATGTAAAGTCATAAAGGCAAGCCTGGAGCTCTCTGGTTTAACTGTATTTAGGTATGCAACCAAATTGGTTCCCCTAATGTTCATTATGACACTGGCACTATATATGTAATCTGAACTCTATAAAGTAAAACATGAAATTTCTTACAGACTTTCCAAACTACATTCTAAACTTCATCAAAGCATTGCCTTAAGGAACTAATCAGTTTCAGAGTTATAATCAAGTGACTTATAATGAGTGTGTTCACAATGAAAGACATATCAGAATTAAAACCCATCTTGCTCTCAGAAAGATACAAGCCCCACCCCACTCCCCCTCCCCCCCAAAAACCCAACCAAAGACAAAATCCCCTGGGCCCTAGGACTTTGTCCCATTACAAAGCACAACTCAATTTCTTGGCAATTTCTCATTGCCTTATTTCATCCTTCTTATCGTCTATTCTGCTCTGACAGGGCAGTGACTTTCTTATGAGTTTTTGTACTATGAATTAATTTCTCTTCTCAATCTTAAAAAGCCTGTTGACTGTAATTTGATGCTACACTCTATAGGGGACAGCACAGGCTTGTCTTTTCCCTTCCTTGCAAATATTTGCCTTCTCTAGTGCAAAGTAAAAGAAATGTCATTTCTTTCCAATCAAATATTTTTACCACTAGAAATCAGCTTCTAGCTTCTGTTCTGTTGTTCATGATGACTAGAAAGTACATCAAGCACTGATACGGATGTCATTTAGATGACCCCAAATTTTACTGAATGTGCTTGAGCAACAAAATTTGGCCAGTTGTGGTTACCTGCAAGGCCAGCAGTCAGAAAATTCTGAATCTGCCTGGGGGTGCTGTGGTAAAATAATTGCCAAAAAAACCCCCTACTATTGAGACTTGTATCCTAAAACGCAGCAATGGGTTTGTGAGCTGTAGCAGTTCTGTAGTTTTGGCACTTACCACTACTATAAAACTTTGAGAAGAGGAAAGTGGTTCCAGTTTTGGCTGGTAAATTACACTAACACAGAAGACTAAAAATAACCCCAGCCAGTCCTGTTGACTGTAAGTCATTTCATCCCTGATATGCTAGAAAAACATGATTATTTTCACATTTCACTCATATAACAGATGAGATGTGAAATGAGTGTCATGGTTGATAAACACCACAGTGGCTCCTAAGTCTCATGCTATGTAAACAAAAACTTCTCTGTTCACTGTACACAAAATTAACAATAAAAATTACTGTGGAATCTGGGCATAAAAACAAGCACAACTTCAGAGAGAAAAAGGTCATTACAGAGGAAATGAGTTGGTGGCAGTAGCTCTCCCAGCCAGCTGCAGCTGTAGGATGTTACCCATTGATGGGTGATCCAGCCTGTACATGAAATATTGCTTCAAATACTCTAATTCCCACCCATTTTTAGGGTTTCGTGGAACAAAAAGGGGAAACAAGCAAGCACAGAGCTCAGTTTTGTGCAATGCACCTACACACAGGCCACCTCACAGTGACTTCAGCGTGGCCCAAGAGGTCTCTGACACAGAGCGATCTTTCATCCAGAGCTGAGAGAACAGCTCTCACTAAATGCCATCTACTGCTCTATGCTCTTAACTTTCTGAAATTAAAAGTGTTTCAGAAATGCATTAGTTATGCTGCACTCCTACATGACTATAATACAGATTGACTGACACACCTGGATAAAAAAAAATACAAAAACCCAGAACAATTGCAAGCAGAGGAAAGTGCTTTGTTAACTGCAACTTCCCCCCCACACCTCTCTGCTATAATAGAACATCTGCTGTGAACAAGAGCTAACCTGTTCCTAACCAAATTCCAGTACTGATGTATGCATGATTAATACACTCCCTCAATCCTGCCATTATCCCCTTAAATGGGGCTGAAATAATAACTCAAAATGCTCAGGTATGCTCTACAACAGGTGGATATTGTTTCAGCTTTCACTAAAAGCAATGTAGCACTGCATTGTAGGTTTATTTCGGCTTGTCTCTTCTTTAACTATTGCTACTGAACAGGTAAGATAAGTAGGGCACTTCTCAGATTATGACAAAATCAGGTGATGCTGTGTGACCCCAGGTGTGTGCTGGGTTCTGCCACACGACTTATGAGCAGAGTTGAGTTTGTGGAAGTTTGCAGGAGTCAAAGCAAGTCATCTGAACTTCTGTAGTTGCTCATTACTGCACTGTCTCATGGTAGCAGGCTGCTGCAGGAGCAAGGGCTGAGCAGCCTGACTGTCTTCCATGGAGAGCTCTGTAGGGACCATTCTGAGATTCAAAATTAAATGCTTTCCTTTTTCAATGAACAAATGCTGTGGGCCAGCATGTGATGACATGCACTTCCACAGCCTCCTGCTACCAAACTTTCTCCTTATATGGAAGGAGTCCCTACAGGTTCTTTAAAATTATTAGTCTTAGATTTCCATATTGCAAAACTGAACCAGCAAGAGTATGGAAATAGCTTACTCTTAAACAAACAGCCCCCACAGCCTTTGCTTTTCCACATCAAATCAGACACCACAGTGATAAACCACTGTGGATATGGGTAAGTGCAATGATCTAGGAACAACAAAACCAAACTCGAACAGAGACAATTTCTAGAAGACCCAGAAAGAATTAAAAACAGATATTGGAAAGATGGGAGGAAAAAATTACAATTTTCCACTCAAAAATTTCCAGCCCTTCAAACTTGCAGCAATTTCTAAACTCTGCCTGAAATGAGTGAAATGGAAACAGCTCTCCAGGAGGAACGATCTCATACCTCTGCCTCTCCCTTGCGCAGAATTCTCATCATAAATGGGAAGCAAGTCAGCAGGGAACAAGGGCAGCACAGGGCACAGACACTATTTGTTGTGTATATTGCATAGGTTTATGTATGAACAGTACATATATAAAGGCCTAAGTGCAAAATTTCTGAGGAGCTTTTTGCTCGACTATAAAGCAGCGAAGTGTGGAAGCAGAGGCTTTTTAAAAAATCTTCACTGAAGTACACTGCAACCAGAGAACAGTTACCATTAAACAGAATAGAAAGAGATATTGGGTGAAGTAATGAATGGGTACCATTGTTGTTTTGCAAGATGGAGATCAAGAGGTTGGTGTCAGGTTTTTTGTCTGCTTAGTACAACAGTTTCTTACACTGTATAAATGTGAAGGAAGAAGTGCCTTTTTATTCTCCTTGGATTAGCTTCAGGTTTTCTGTGCTGAAAAAAAAATTGTTTTCTTAGATGTGCTGCCTGAGTTTGCTGGCTTGTACCATACTAAAACTTAGTTTTAAAGTATGAAAAGTTTTCTGAAAAAATGCACTTTCTAGGCAGCTTACAGAGGATCAGTTTTCTCTGCAGCATTCACAGAATAAACATGAAACTCTTCAAACTCTCCCAGAGAAGTTCTTTGAAATACTTTCCTTTTCAAATGTTCTTCTTTCTCTCTACTTCTAACTTTTTAAACAAGAACAATTTACTTGCAAGCAGGAATCTGTTGTATGCTGAACCTGCTGAACCTGAATTTCACAACTATACATAATTATGATAGGTGGATACATTATGTAAGTAGAGATATTTATTTCAATACAGCCACTTGTCAGCATTCTAATAAAAGAACTTTTGAAGCTGTGAAAGGCTGGTGTCTGACGGGATCTCTGCTCAGTAGCAGCAGTGTTTAGTTAGGCTTGTTAATACTGTTCATGGTAAACATTTAATTTTTTTTAGTCTTTAATATTTTTGTGGTTAGTCAGTACCCAAGAAGGGACTCAGACTGCGCGTTCTGGCAAGATGACTTCCCTCCTTCTGCTAAGTGAAGTGCAGATATTGGCCATGCTGTATATTGTGACTTAAAACAGACCCCAAGGATCCCTGGCATTAGCAGAAAGGCAAGCCAGGCCTTACAGACTTCTAAAATTTAACTTCTCCTCTGAGGGAGTCACTGGCTGCAAGAATGAAAAGTTGTGGTCTGTCCCTTCCTTACCACAACCTCTTCTACACTCAGAAGATGATAAGCACCGAAAAAACCTAGCTGTGGGATTTCCAAAAGGAGATAAGTGCTCTACAAACACATATCCAATGCAACGTGACATCTCTTGGGAGTCTTTGACACTTCCCTTTTGGAATTTCAACACTTTGGCATCTAGTGGTACCACTATCATACACAAGGAACAAATGGCATAGGTGGCACAACACCTTTAAATGCCTGTTTTCTCCTTCTCCCAAGAAGAAGAACCGAGTATTTGCCCCAACAGTGTGAAGCAGTTTAGAAAAAGGCAATTGTTCAAACAAAAGAATCCTTTGTGTAATAAGTGGATCCTTGTGAGTTTTAGAGCTAAAATGTATATTGTTGTCCTGAGTTACATGAGGGCTCTGTATGGCTGAGAGTTAAAAATTGTGTGAATTAAATTGGTTGTTTTCAGTGCACACCAAGTCATTTATAAGAAGCAGAGACATTCACACTTGCATTGACGTCAGCAGGCCTGGAGTATGTAACCCTTTAAAAAAAATCAGGACACTGCTCTGCTGTCTGCATAAATGTTTGTCACAACATTTGGGCCCTATTAAACCCACACAGACTACTTAGAGATAAGAGGCTCTGTATCTTATTAAGCAGTCCTTCCAGCCATGCACTTTTACATTACTTTCCTGTCATTTGTTCAGGCCCCTGAAACTGAGCTGCACAGCAGAAACCAAAAAATATACAGTAGCCATTATTGGCCAACATAATACAACAGCCTTTGTCTCCCTGCAAATTGCCTCCAGGACTGAGCAACTTGTTTCACTACGGTACAATTTAGCAGTGTAAATCACACAGACTTCAATGGAGCAGGGCACTCCTCCAAGGCACGGCCAGTTATGAAAGCCTTGTTCCACCTTTGTTTATCAGATCTCTATTCATCATCCTCCCAGACACTCCTGCTTTCCCATGTTTTCCCAGGGAGGGGTGGGATGGTTGACGGGTTGTGAGACAGATGATAAGACATACCTGATCTGGGAGTTTGAATAGTTTGTTTAAAGAAACTCTGTTCAGTTTTGCAGACATCCTGTCATCTGACTGCTGCTGGCCCATTGCATGTGAAACAGCTGGAATTTTCAAAGCTGCTCTTTATCTAAAATAAACAGGTGAATGTATCTAGAACATATTTCATATGCACCCTGAATATATTTAGATAAAATACCTTGATCCAAATAATTTTTGGTAGGGAAAAAACAGCTGGCAAGCATAATATTCCTTCTTCTCCTGGCAGGCATGACTTATTCTACAGCACTAGTAAAAGTAAGAGCAAGACTCAAACAACCCTTTTACACAACCATACTTTTTCAAAATATCACAAGAATATTTGCCATAATTTTGGGGTGTATTAAATCGCTTGGTTAATGTTACATTCAAAGTAGAACAGTACATTTGCCTTCAAATGACAATGAGAAAAGTACTGATATGTCTGCAATCAAGTGCATAACTTTCTAAGTCAGTTCTAACTATTCAGGGAAAAAACACATAAAATAGAAAAAAAGGAAAACTCCACAGATTGAAATTACTGGTCAGAAGCAGTGTCATCTATAATGCCATAGTGTATATCTAGTCTCAGATATACATGGTTTCTGGAAGACATATTACTGATTAAACCTGTGTGAGCCAAGAGCCCCTGTAGCATCTGAAATTCAAATTTTACAGGAAAGACATTATTTACCTGTCACATAAACTGCTGCTTAGTGTTGTCTTTCCTAAAATTCACTAAGTCAAATACTTACATAGTTAAACTTCTATTTTTTTTTTTTTTTAAGCAACTGATGCTAGGAGCTTGAATGTATCTCACCAAGTGCTAACTGTAAAACCAAGTGGCAGTGCTTAAATACCTTCACTTCGACTGTTTCACTATTAATCATTTTGGCAGCCACACCAAACCAGTGATTATCAAAAGCACACACCATTATTTTATGCAAACAGAGATGTTGAGATAAGAGCTAATCCTGCTCTGGTTTACAGCACCAAGATATGATCAGGTGTGGCCTTTTTAACGAATGCGTGATCGGTAGTTCCCCAACAGAGGAGAGAGGGGAATTATATCCTTTCCCAGGTACAAGATTTGCCTTTCCCACCTGCATGTCAAACCTGGAAACACATTAGTCCAATCTTTTTATACCAAAAGACTCCTTGAATGAGCTCTCAAAGCCTGCAGCTTCTCACCTTTCTTTTTCTGCCACAATTGTTGGCCTTTTATATTTTCCATTTCAAAATCTGCAGGACCCAAACAATCTGTGCATTTCCTCAATTACATAAATAAATATACCAGATATACAACCTGAAATAGGAAACAGAGCCATGTTAACTACAATGGGCATTGATGGTCTTGGGAAGGCAATTTAAGGGAGCAGCACAGCACAATCCTGGGACATGTACAGAATCCAACTGTTATACAAGATATGAATCCTGCCCTTTTTTCCTAGGATATTTGAGAAAAGTATTTTCCTTCCTCCTCTGACACCACAGTCATGCATCCTCTGTGTTCACAGAGCAAAAACACTGCCTGTCTTATGCAAGAGTTGAGAAGGAAAGCTTGATTTTAAGCTCGTAGGAAAAGGAACAACTGTTAAATGAAACAGCCTGCAGTGACCTAATTCAAGAAAGCTTTGTCAGGTGATAATCTTTCTCACCCTTTCTGTGTCATTCCCTGAAGTACATAAGTGTTCAAAACAGTTTTAAAACATTCAGAAATGTGAGAGAAGTAGCTGTCCTCCTGTGCAGCTCTGACAAAGATTAGAATTCCCAATATAGTCTCTGGTTGCAAAAGTGCTCTTAAGCTGCTGTTTCACTGGGTTCACGTCTGAGTGCCACTAATCAAATTAACTGTGATGGCTGCAGTAAGCTGTTTATAGAGATGAAAGACCTACCAAAAGAAGTTTCTGTTACAGCTTATGAAGCTGAATACTGTTAAGCACATAAACACCCACTGCACAGAAAATCTTGACTTTTTTCTTTCTGCAGTTCCTCACTAGAGGGTCAAGAGTACGTAAGTGTACTTGTTAAGTCTTCCACAAGCCCAAAAATCCCTCTTCCCATCATATAACTGTTTTTCATTTTTCCCCGAGGGAAAAAAAAAAGAAAAAGCATTTATTTTTGTTGCCTCTCTCAGAAAAAAATACAATGAAAGGTAATAGAAGTAGTAAACAATGATTTAATAGAATATATTATTACAGTATGATGGTTGTGTCAAGCTGCAAGCTCTTCCCCGTGGTGCAGTTAAAAAATCAAAAAGCAGTCAGGAGTCTGTTCCAAACCAGGAAACTGCCAAGCAGGCACTTTTAGCCTGTCAGACTGTTGTGGCTTTGAAAAGGATTACCAGGCTGTGGATGTTTGTGGAAAGCATCACTATGCCACAGAAAAAAGGGATAAGAGAGCGGCTACTGAGACGACACAGGAGGCCCCTCACACACGAGCCAGGCAGAGACGGGAAGGCAGCAGGCAGCTCTGGGCACAGGGAGGGGTGGTGGCCTCAGCTCCTCCAGCACCTGCAGCAGACGCCTGGGGACTCAAATCTGGGGGCTCTCTGCCACATTACAGATCTTCTCAAGGGCCACTCACACAGGGTCTGTAACAGGCTTTCTCTCCCTTCACATCAGCCCGTTTATTTTACTTCATCATCAGGATAACCTCCTTCAGTGTTGGCTGAGGAAAGTAATGCAAACAAAAAGTGCTGAAAAGATGACTAATTTATTAAGCATACAGATGCTGTCTAGGAAGTCTTATTAAAAGTTACAAAATCTGTCTCCTCCCTCCGTTTTCTCATTAATGTGTAAGAAAGTAATAAAAAATGTACTTTTTAAATATTTGATACCAAAATATCTGTTCTTAATTTGCACAGGTTAAGTGGAAAGAAGGAAAATGAAGCCTCAGACTGCCTTGCACCTGCAGCCCTTGCTAAAGGAGTACAAGGTAACTCTGCCACTAATGAGTGCCCATTCTGGAACAGCTACACAGCGAGCACAGTGCTGGAAAATCACAGAGGTCCTTCTAAATTAGGTTTGAGAACCCTCCTGACAGGAAGAATTAATTAGTGGTATTAATAATGTCAGAGGTCTCTTCCTTTGATAGTATTACAATTGTCCTAAATAAATATGTAGGATAGGGTTCCTCTCAATTTCAAAGCAGAGAAAATCATGTTTTCATGTCTTTTTGGCATTAATAGCCATTTATGTATCCACTAAATGTACAATCACTATATCTAATATAATGTCATCCAGTCAGTCAAACAACTGCCAAGTTTCTCTTTTATAATCCAACAATGAAGAAAACATTTCATCTTCTTACCACATCTTCTCACCACTCTGACATCCTGATATCTTCAATTTTTTTCTCTCCACTTTTAGCTTTTAAGACAGGCAGTGCTAGATTAATGCTTGTTTAAAAGCGGTTCTCTCTAGACTTCACAAAAGTGGAGAATTATATTTTTTTAGCTCAGCACAAATTTGTAGCAACGGATACTTTACCAGAAACTTCTTTTTGAATATTTTGCTCCATAAAATAAATCTGTTCCTATAATTCATCTCAGTACCATAACTTTTCTGTACTTAAAGATAGTTTCTTTGTGATTCCTGGGTGAGTTTATCTATTTTTAGAATTATTACAGTCAGTTACATTAAGAGATTAGGGTAACTTTTAAATAGAGAGTTCAAAATTGTGCTTAGAAAACATGGAAATCCTAACAAGCCATCATTTAACCAGTTCAATAACTATTTTAGAACTCAGGATAAAAACGGATAACAAGAAAATGTTTTCATTGTATACACGATGCATGAAATCAGCCCTCAGTGGTCGAGTACTAAACATTGCAAAAGCATAAATACATAAAATGGGACAAAAGGCTATTAAAGCTTAGCATGGAGAAACACAAAATAACCCAGCATCTCCTGATAGAGCTTCCAGAAACTGCCAGTATTAATTTAGCCAGATAACTTTCAGAGGCAGAATTATTTTTCTGCAGTGTAAACAGTCTCTGGTGTTAGAGAGAAAGCCTTTTCTCTGAGATAAAAGCTGGCTTTTAACAAAGCACATCTTAAGCTTCACATTAGCAACATATTGTAATTTGCTTTGAAACATGGTGTGCTGCTGGCATGGGATGCATCACCCTCACGATACATCAAGGCAGGGAATCCTGCAATGGGGAGCCTATTAATAAAAATTACCTTTAGAGACCAGTGTTTGCATTCACATGCACAGCTGATGTAAAACAGATGTCTTCGTGCTTGAGCTCCTATTTTAAGCCCAGACACAACGCATTTTGTGGCAGTGCAGTGAGATGTGCTGCTCCAGCAGCCCCGTGTGCGCAGCGCTCTGCAGGCCTGGGATGCTCTGCAGGCCTGGGATGCTCTGCTGCTCTGCCAGGGGCTGTCTCTGCTCCTGCCCGAGAACACCCACCCTGAGCCGGGCTGAGGGGCTGTGCACAGCTCCCAGGGACAGCAGGGCTGCAGCAGGGCACACGGACCTCCCCAGGCTGCCCACACCTGATAGGCACAGGTACACCAGAGCTGGTGGTGGTTCTGTCTGTCTTGTGGTGGGGACTGACATGATCTATCATGAGGAAACACTATCTGATCTTTACCAACAAATAATGAAGTCTTAGTGGGATTTTTAGGAAGAAAGTGGCTAGACCACCAAAGATGCTATTAATACCTGATTCCTTGCCAAGGAGACAGACAAAGCAAGCCTGCAGCACCAGCTAAAAACTGGAACACCCTGGAGAGGACTTTGTTCTCACACATTTCTAAGGCCTGTGAAAGGCCCAGAGAGATCTCTGAGGTTGAGGTACCAGCCTTGCCCTTTCCCCAGCAGGGTGGAGGCAGGAGGAGACAGCTGCACTGCTCTCAGTGCTGGCACTGCTGCTGAGCAGGGCAGGCAGCACCCACCAGTGCCTGGCAGACTGGGACCACTCTGCCGAGGCAGGAAAAGAGGATGCTCACAGCACAGAGAGCAGCTGCCCCCTCTTCTTGATCTCCTACTTCTGCCACATAAGACAGCAACTGACCACATGGCTGCAGGGATTTCACCCATCACAGCCATGATTTTCACCATCATGACTCAAATATTATGTATGTGATTGTTCTTTTCCCCCATGAGAGCCTGAACACCCTAAAGATAGCAGGATCAACCAAGACCCTGCTTAAGTCAGGTAGCCTCTTTCAATTTCCATGAGGCTTTGGGTCTGCTCCTTAATGTACTGCTGATGAAGTGTATTAAAATATATAGATTCGGCTTTCTTCAGCTTATTCAGTATAAGTGATGTTGCTTCTTATGTACAAATATAAATTGTTTTGTTGTTTATGTGTTTTTGTAAAAGTGAGTCCTTGCTGCACATTGTAAAGCTGCTCTCTCTATAAAAAGGCACGAGCATGTGTCTTGCTAGGAGTGCAGTTATCTATTGCCAGAGACACCAGTTCCATTTTTTGATTAGGGAAACGTGTACCAATGCTGTTACAGTTAATACAGCAGTTTTACTACACAAGTCACACGGGAGGCAATATATTAACTGTCCTACCGAGGAATGCAAACAGCACAGAGTGTTTGGATTTCCAGCATCCTTGAGAAGTGACTTTGCTATTATACTAACAATGCCCCAGTGAGTAATCATTTTCAGGTAGTAACAACTCTTGAAAATAACTCTTTCAGTCTAATTACAGTGCTGGATTAGAGAAAGCCTTTCAGTGACGTTTATGGGCCAGATTCTTAGTCACTGTAAACAGTTATAACTCCACAGGTTCCAGGAGGAATAATCCAATTTATACGCTGGACCTACCTCTCTCTTGTGTAAACCCTGTATTAAAGGTTATGTAATAATTAAGGATGAAGGAATAAAAAAGCCAAACACCCCGACTTGATTCGGGCAATGACTTTGCACTTACTGAAATGAGGATGAAGAGAACCAGGCTTCAAGAGATTAGTTATAACTAGGAGATTAGTACAGTGCAATAAAGCCCATTTAGCATAATACAGAGAACTCTCTGCCACATTTTGGAATAATGCATTTTAAATCTGCCAGTTGCCTCTGAAGGTCCCAATCCTGCAAAGCTCACTCATGATTTACCTTTATGTGGTATAAATAATCCCACTGAAATCAGACTATTCACAGTGCAGACAGAAAAACAGAGCTAAACTACTGGATAAATTATGGGTTAGGCCAGGGGAAAGTTCCCTGATTCTGTGTCTCCTTGAGATTTGACCTATAAACAAACAGGGAAATATTTGGCATTTTGCTTAGGAGAAATAGCCCTGGTTTTCAGTGGTTTTGGTTCTACTTCAAAGAAAATCATCTATTCTTTCTCAAACAAATGTGATTTTCACAAGAAACCACATAAAGGTCTAATTCTCTATACACATGTTTTTAATGCTTCTCCAAAATGGGAAAAAAATATTCAATCAAAATTGCCAAAATAAGGAAGCATATATAATTCATTTTCATTAATTCTGCTACAATTCCTGCCTCTGAACTCATCTGAAGCCTGTGTTCTAGATTAGCAGCACAATGTTAAAGCTGGTTTGAGGCACAGAGCTGTTAGGTGTCAGATACCAAATGACAAAATATTCAATAAAGTCGCTGCCTTGCTCCAGCAAGAAAAATATTTTTATCAACATGAATATAGAGGACTAAGAAAGATGGGTGCTTTTAGCTCAAGTGTGTTTTTAGAAGAAACACACTAACCAGAGCCAAGGCAGAAAGCCAGCAACTCCTAGATCAAGAACCTGAAATTTACATTTAATCAACCTCAATTAGGGACAAGAAATCAATTTAACACACTGTTTGCAGAACATTTACTCGGTAAGCATCTTGTATGATGCGGCACTGCTAAAATTACCCCCACAGAAATCAGATGTTATTAAGGAAAGTACAATGGCCAAAGAAAATATGCCACAGAAGTCACTGAAATAGAACAAGGAATTTCTTTATTTGGTTTCCCAAAACTTCAAACGTAACCTTTGATAAGTTGAATGTTTGATCTTTTAGCTACCAGCACAATTTCCTAGTTACTTTTATAAACTGGAGCTTTCAAACTCCTACCTACTCCCAGTGATCTCTGCATACTGGCTTATTTAATATTCCCTCAGCTTATCTCAAGTCTCAGTGCAGCAAGGCTTTTTAGTTGCTATGGCCCTAAGCATGGAACATGAAAGAAAAGGATATCTGGGAGCCTCATTCTATATTTTTCATTTAAAAACAAGGCCTGGGAGCCTGAGGCATGTCCCCAGTCATTTTCAGTTGTTTTGGAGCTCCCACTTACACTTGGGGCATTCCATCTTCACAGGGTACTTCTTCAAATATTCACTGAGACACGCAGAAATATCAAAGCTGTATCAGATCTGTAACTCTGCTTCAGTGTGAAATGGGATGCCTGCTCGCATAATTAGCAAAAGGGACTAAACTGTTAAATTGGCCAAAGGGGTCTTGCCCAAAATCTCATGGCCTAGTTTCCTATTAGTCATTGTGGTACAGCCTTCCTAATCCCAGTACTCATACAAGAAGCATTTACTTTCCACAGCCCAAATAACTCACAGCTCCTTCAATGCAGCACCATTGCACTAATCTGGTTGTTGTCACAAGCCCAACAAGAGCTGATAAGCACAATATGTTACATAAAGCATGAACAGACAGCGAGAGAGCACTACATTCACACTGTTTGCTTTTGTTATTCTTAGTAAAAAAGGCACGATATCTTTGTGGGCACCTTTGAATTAATGTGCTTGTATCATCTGAGGCTTGCAGAAAGGTAAAGCATGTGTAAGAGGTAAGGAATTTGGAATGTCTGAGCACAGGTGTTCCTGTCCAGCTGTACCACTGACAGACAAGCTCTCTTAGCTTGGGAGCTGCACTGACACCAGCTCTGAAACCTTTTTAAACTGGAGACTGAGGTATTGCAGAAATGCAATTACTCTCACGCTGTAAAGACACCACCAGGTGGATCAGCAATGCAGAGTGACAGAACTCACAGACTGCACTAGATTGAGGTGCTGACAGTTCTTCAGGGAGAGGGAAGCTCCTCTGGCAAGGAGACAGCAGAAGCAAATGAAGCCCCTTCATCCCATATCCCTTCTCCAGGTCGAGGGGTGCGTGACCACAGTGCACTCGATTCTGAGGGCTCAAATACCTCATCACAACTCTCTGCAGCTGGAGAGGGCTGGACTCACTGATGTTCAGACCTGAAAAACACAGCAGTGATGAGAAATTACCTTTTCATTTTTGCCAGTGCTCATATCCTGAAAGCAGATTGTGCTTGGTCCCTTGGACGTCTTGCTTGAAGCACCAGGAATACTTCCCTAGCTCAGCCAGAACACAGCTGGTAAGAGAACAGTTCCACTGCCTTTGGAGACCCCATTGAAACTTTAGGCTCTAATGCAGCCTACACCCCAAGCTTCATGCTGCTGTACTTGAGGTCTCTCAGCTATTTTTAACTCTGGCTCAGCTCTGTGTTGCATCACAATGTGCAGTGTACTTGAGCTCAGTTTGCCCTGGCAGGATGGCACAACCCGAGTAAATTCACTGTCAAGGTCAAAGTGCTGGTATCTAGAAATGTGAGGATTTTCTGTTCCCTTCAGAGGTACTCTGACATCAGCAAGAATCAGACCCCACATCTTTCTCTAAATCTCCTCTCCTTCAGCAAAGAATGTTGTATAAATGAAGTAATCCAAACACTTAAGACAGTATTTCACATCCAACTTCCAGAATATTTTGACTTTCCCTGGGAGTTTTAGAAGAGCACTAGCTATAGAGATGTAACAATGGGGCCAAAGAAATCTACCGGATATTATACATATGATGAAGGAAAATTATCTCTACTGAATTTAAAATATGCTGCAGACTCTCATTTCCATTTTGTCCTTTGCTGTAAAGACTGGCAGACAGGTACAGTGGTATAGCAGAGAAATTGTGAACCTTTTACTACTAGGGAGACTGCAGAGGTGGTGGATAAGGGTAAAAGATGAATATTCTCTGCTGGTTTCCACCTCCCAAACAAAAAATGCTGTGCATAAAAAAACCTTGGGAAGGCTGGCACACAAATGTAAAGATAAAGGCTGCCTAAGATAAAAATTTCCCAAGTAACAGAACATTTCCACCTGATAAAGATACAAAAGTTGATGAACTTCTGTACAGAGAAAGAGTGGCTTAAACACGTCTTTTCCACTTCCAATTAATGATTATTTGAAAATCTGCTCTTTGAAGTTAACTGAATACTATGCGTGAGATCTGTAATTTAAAGCTCACTGGTTTTAAATCATTGCATTCACAAGCAGTTTTATTGACATTAACATACAGTTATAGTTATTGAATTAAGTAAAGTTCAATTAAGAAAGAAGGGCCCTGTCCTTGGAAGTCAGCAACATTTTAGATGAGCACAGAAAAAGACATTGCAATACTACCTTTCTTTGTGAAGTCAGTTATGATTTATATGTGCTTGCTGTTGTTCATTAAAGTTTCATAAAAAATAATGACTCATCAGTAGAAAATGAAACTTTGCTACAGTGCAAATCTTTTGGAGTTTTTCACCTGAATTTCTCAAAGAAACCTAAGTTTGAACTCAGCAATAACTGTGACAAAGATACGAAGCACATGACAGATATTGCTGAGTGCTGTGGAACACGATTCAAAAATTATATAGACCATAACTCAGCAGATATTACTACTATGTCAAGTACACTGCAGCACTCAGGGAACTTCAGCTTCTTCTCCACTGAGAGTTCCTGGCAGTCATGTGCCTGGGTAGTTTAATGAAACAGGTATATTATTAATGCTGCCAGAAAAAGGAAGATTTCTATGAGAAGGAAAAGATCTACTTGGGGTGCTATATGCAATTTAAATTTATAATAAACTACAGACATTCTAAATCGTGCTCTGTTTTAGGGGAATTCCCTATTCCTAAGCTTGGAATTCCTTAGGGGGTGTTTAGAGATATTTTAGGGGCTCATTTTCTTAAGCCAGTTTCTCCTCCCCAAATACACATGGAACATCTGTGCCTGTAGATGAACAAACCCAAACTGTTACAGAGCTCCCTGGGTTTGTTACCTGGTATTTACACACGAGTCCCACCACAGCATATTGAGACCTAATAGGGCTAAGTACTGTGGGACTTTGAAACAAGGTGAAAGCACTGGGGCCCAGCATGCTCAGGGGATGATGGTGTGAAGAAGCCACCCTGAGTGATGTTAACCTGCAGGAGCAGGCAGGAAAGCAGCATCCCACCATTTTGAATAATTCCACATTGTAGTACTGCAGGGGGTTTTTGTGACCCAAGTGCAGGACCTGGCACCACCTTGTTGAACCTCATACCCCTGGCTTCAACCCATCAATCCAGCCTGTCCAGATCCCTCTGCAGAACCTTCCTGCCCTCCAGCAGATCCACATTCCCAGCCAACTTGGTGTGGCCTTGCAAACTCACTGAGAGTGCACTTGATCCCCGTGTTTGATCCCCTTGATCAAACAGGGCCCCAGGACTGAGCTCTGTGGAGCCCCACCAGTGAGCAGGAGCCAGCTGGATGTAATTCCATTCCCACCACACTCTGGGCCCAGCCATCCTGCCCGTTTTTATCCAGCAGAGAGAGAGCCTGTGCAAGCCATGAGCAGCTGGGTTCTCCAGGAGATGCTGTGGGAAACAGTGACACAGGCTTTACTACAGTCCAGACAGACACATCCTCAGCCATCTCCTCATCCACAAAGGTCACCCTGTCATGGAAGGAGATGAGCCTGGTCAAGCAGGACCTGCCTTTCCTACACCCATGGCTGACCCCCTGGTTGTCCTGCACGGGCCATGGGATGGCACTCAGGATGATCTCCCGAACTTGCCCAGCACTGAGACCAGGCTGACAGGCCTGTGGTTCCCTGGCTGCTCCATCTGACCCTTCCTGCAGAGGCATCGCTGGGCACTGCAGCCATCTGGGACCTGCCAGGCTGACCAGGACTGATGGTAAATGATGGAGAGCAGTTGGACAAGCTCTTCTGGCAGCTCCTTCACTGTCCTTGGGTGGGCTCTATTCACTACCAGAGACTCGGGAGGGTCTAAGTGGCTCAGCAGGTCATCCCCTACTCCCTCCTGGGTTGCAGGGGGTCTATTCTGATGCTCATCCCTGTCTCCCATCTCAGGGAGCTGGTTGCCCTGAGGGTAACTGGCCTTTCTCTTGGAGTCTGAGCTAAAGAAGGTATTAAGTACCCCTGTTAAGTCTACAGAATGCAATTAACCTGCAAGGTTCACATTAGTAAGTTATATGATTTTAAATGATGTTAAAACAAAATTTACTGCTCAACATAGCTGTTTGTGTCCATCAAACAAATTCATTTCTGTGAAATGGGTAACAGGTTTGTTTACCAAAAAATACTTGTCCTGAAGCCATGTTGATGGACATCTCCCATTTTTATTCTTAAAGTGTGTTTACAGCCTTTATTTGACTATTGCATTTATTATGCCTCTGTGTGACCTGTAGCTAACCAGCTTAGAGTTTCCTGTTCTTCAAAAACCAAATTTCCCTGATTTTTTTGACATCAGTGAAAAAATAACACTGTTGATCATGTCTTTTAGGTCTCTGAAAAATTTTCTGAATCTGTGGTTTAAAAAAAAATCTTAGTTTCAGTAAGTGCTACCTCTTTTTTTTTTTTTT